>PVKM010035603.1:0-15114 GCA_004027735.1 Carollia perspicillata | reverse complement strand
CTCAAATGAAGACCAAGAGAATTCTCCAGAAAAACTAGATGATATCAAAGCAAGCAATTTATCAGATACAGAGTTTAAATAAATGATTGTAATAATGCTCAACAGCATAAAAAAAAGACACAAATAATAAAAAAGGACCAGTCAGAAATAAAGGATGAAATATCTAAAGTCAATAATATACTGGAAGGAATAAACAGTATGTTGGTAGACCAGATAGAAAAATCACCCAAGCAGAACAGCAAAAAGAAAAAAGAATTTAAAATATGAGGACCGTTTAAGAAAACTTTGGGACAACATGTAGCATAGCATTATCCATGTCATTGGAATACCAGAAGGAGAAGAGAGAAACAGGGGATCCAGAACCTATTTAAAGAAATACAACCCAAATTCCCCTAACCTTGTAAAGGGAAAAACACACAAGTCCAGGAAATATATAGAGTCTCAAATGAGATGTACCCAAAGAGGCCCACACCAAGATACATCATAATTAAATGGCAAAGACCAAGGACAAGGAGAGAATATTAAAAGCCTCAAGAGAAAAGCAGTTAGTTGCCTGCAAGAGAGCTCCCATTAGGCCCTCACCTGATTTCTCAACAGAAACATTTCAGGTCAGAAGGGATTGCCATGAAATATTCAAGGTGATGAAAAGCAAGAACCTGCAAGCAAGGCTATTTTACTCAGCAAAGTTATCATCTAAAATTGAAGGAAAATTAGGAGCTTCGCAAACAATAAAAAGCTGAGTTTGTTTACCACCACATAAGTATTGCAACAAATGTTAAAGGGCTTGCTTTGAGAAAGAGAAGAAGAAAAAGAAAATAACAGAGTAAAATGTTTTAAAAATAAAAAGGCAGTAAATACATATCTGTCAATAATCACTTTAAGGGTAAATGACTTAAATGTTACAAATCAAAAGATATAGAGTAGGTGAATGGGCAAGAACACAAGACCCATATATATGCTGTCTCCAAGAGACCCACCACGGATCAAAAGACACACACACAACAAAATAAAAGGATAGGGAAAAAATTTCATGCAAATGGAAGGGATAAAAAGGTGGGTAGCAATACTTATATCTGTCCAAATAGATTTTAAAACCAAGACTATAGTAAGAGGCAAAGAAGGATACTACGTAATGATAAAGGGAGCAGTCTCATAAGAGGATATAACCCAACATAGGATCACCTACAAATGTAAAGCAAATCTTAACAGACATAAAGGGAGAGATTGAAAGAAATATAGGGAGAGATTGAAAGAAGTCAATGCAGGGTATTTTAACACCCAATTGACTTCAGTGGATAGATCTTCCAGACAGAAAATTCACAAGGAGAGCATGGCCTTAAATGACACACTAGATCAAATGGATTTAATTGATATATTCAGAGCATTTTATTCCACTGTAGCAGAAGATACATCTTTTTCAACTGCACATGGAACATTTTCTAGGATAGATCACATGTTAGGATACAAACAAGTCTCAATAAATTTTTAAAGTGTGAAATCATATCAAGCACTTTCTATGACCATAATGCTATGAAATTCTAAATCAATCATAGGAAGAAAACTGAAAAATAAACAAACATATGGAAGCTACATAATATGTTGTTAAACAATGAATGGGTCAACGATGAGATCAAGGAAGAAATCAAAATATACCCTGAAACAAATGAAAATGAGAACACAACAATCCAAAATCAGTGGAACACTGGGAAAGCAATCCTAAAAGGGAAGGTCAAATAAACAGTCTAACTTTGCACTTACAGGAACTTGAAAAAGAACAACAAACAAACCCCAGAGTGCATAAAAGGAGGGAAATAATAAAGATCAGGGCAATAGTAAATGAAACACAGTCTTAAAAAATACCAAAGAACAATGAATCTAAAAGCTGGTGTTTGGAAAAAAGTTGACAGTCCTTTAACCAGACTCATCAAGAAAAAAGGAGACAGGATCCAAATAAAATCAGAAATGAAAGAGAAGAACTAACAACTGACAACAAAGAAATACAAAGGATTGTAAAAAAACATATTATGAACAACCATATGCCAAAAAATTGGATGAAATGGATAAATTCCTAACAACACAATCTTCCAAAACTAAATGTAGAAGAATCTGAGAATCTAAATACACAGTTTACACCTAGTGACATTGAGGCAGTCATCAAAAAACTCCCAACAGACAAAAGGCCTGGAACAGACGGCTTCACAGGAGAATTCCACCAAACATTCTGAGAAGCAGTAACACCTCGCCTTCTCAAATTATTTCAAAAAATTCAAGGGGTGTGAAGGCTCTCAAGCTCATTTTACAAGGCCAACATTATTCTAATTTCAAAATCAGATAAAGACTCTAGAAAAAAACAAAATTACAGGCCAATATCCCTGATGAACGTAGATGCTAAATCCTCAACAAAATATTAGCAAAACAAATAAAGCAATACATCAAAAAGATCATACACTATGATCAAGTGGGCTTTACTCTTGGAATGCAAGGTTGATACAACATTCACAAGTCAATAAATGTGATAGACCACATAAACAAAATGATCATTAAAACCCCATGATTATATCAATAGATGCAGAAAAAGCATTTGATAAAATCCAGCACCCATTTATAATAAAAACTCTCAGCAGAGTGGGAATAGAGGGACTATACCTAAATATAATAAAGGCCATGTGAGATCTGTCTGGAAAAAGCCCAGCCATTGTTAATACAATGAGAACAATTTGCACAACATTGATGTAACCTGGCAGCCACAGAGACTAGATTGGAATACACATTTGTGAAGAATGGCAACTTCGCTGTACTAGTTAGTAGTGGTGGTAGACGCCTTTGAGTGAGCATGTGTGCTGTGTGGCTGTCACATTCAAAATGACTGAGTAGAGCAACGAATCTCCATCAATTTTGCATTGAGCTTGAACATTCCTCCACAGAAACTATTCAGGCAATTCAGATCACAGCTATATGCAACTGGTGATTGGCAGCTTCATCGGGACAACGTACCCACTCATGCACTATGTCTTATGCAGAGTTTTTTGGTGAAACATCAAATCACTCAGGTGAATTAGCCCCCATACAGCCCAGATTTGGCACCCTGTGACTTCTGGCTTTTCCCAAAACTAATACCACTTTGAAAGGGAAGATATTTCAGACCATTGATGAGATTCAAGAAAATATGATGGGAAGCTGATGGCAAATGGGAGAACTGTGTGAGGTACCAAGGTGCTTAATTTGAAGGGGACTGAGGCATCATTGTTGTACGTACATTGTTTCTTGTATCTCATATCTTCTTTAATAAATGTCTCTATTTTTCATATTACATGGCTGGAGAACTTCTGGACAGACCTCGTATATGACAAATCTACTGCCAGCATCAAACTCAATAGTGTACTCAAAAATTACAAACACACCCCTTAAGATCAAGAACAAGACAGAGATGTCTGCTTTTGCCTTTTTTATTCAACATAGTACTGGAAGTCAAACCACAGCAATCAGACAATGAGGAGAAATATAAAGCATCTGAATTGGAAAGGAGAAGGTAAAACTGTCATTGTTTGCAGATGACATGATACTGTACACAGAGAGCCCTAAAGATTCTACCAAGAAACTACTAAAACTGATAAATGAATTCAGTAAAGTAGCAGAATACAAGATTAATATCTAGAAATTTGTTGCATTTTTATATGCCAATAATGAACTCTCAGGAAAGAAAACTAAGAAAGCATACTTTTCACAATTGCTTAAGAAATAATGAAATACTTAGGAATAAAGAAAACCAAGGATGTAAAGGGCCTGCACTTAGAAAACTATAAGACACTGAAGAAAGAAACTGAAGAAGATACAAATAAGTGGAAGCACACACCCCGTTCATGAATTAACATCATTAAAATGTCCATACTACCCAAAGCAATCTATGGATTCAATGCAATTCCTATCAAGACACCAATGTTCCACAGACTTAGAACAAAAATTTCAAAAAGTTCTTTGGAACCACAAAAGACCCCAAATAGCAAAAGCAATCTTGAAAAAAACAAAACAAAAACCAAAGTTGGAGGAATCATGCTCCCAAATATCAAACTGTACTTATGAGGCCATGCTAATAAAAACAGTGTGATACTGACATAAAAAAAACAGACACATAGATCAATGGAACAGAATAGAGAGCCCAGAAATAAATCCCTATCTTCATAATCAATAAATATTTGACAGAGAAGCAAGCACATACAATCAGCTAGAGATAGTTTATTCAATAAATACTGTTGGGAAAATTGGACAGATGTGTGCAGAAAAATGAAACCAAACCACCTTCTTATATCAAACACAGGAATAAATTCAAAATAGATTAAAGACTTAAATGTTAGACCCAAAACAATGAAAATCCTAGAAGAAAACATAAGCAGTAATATCTTGGACATTTCTTATAGCAATATTTTTTTCTGATATATCTCCTCAGGCAAGAGAAACAAAGGAAAAATAAACAAATGGAACATCAAACTAAATTTTTTTGCAAAATGCAAAAACCATCAACAAAATAAAATGACAAACAACTGAATGGGAGAACATACTCACTTATACATCTGATAAGGTGTTAATATTCATAATTTATAAAAACATTTAAAACTCAACATCAAAAAAACTCCACAATCCAATTAAAAAATGGGCAAAGGACCTGAATAGACACTTCTCCAAAGAGGACAAGAGATATATGAAAAGATACTCAATGTCACTCTTCAGAGGGATAAATTACTGTTACATGTATTTCCAACCACAACACAGTATCACCTCACACCTGTCAGAATGGCTCTCATCAATATATTAGCAAACAAATGTTGGAGAGGATGTGGACAACAGGAACCCTTTTGCACAGTTGACGGGGATGCAGATTGGTGCAGCCACTGTGGAAAGCAGTAGAGTCACCTGGAAATATTAAACATGGAGCTGCCTTATGACCTAGTGATTAACTTCTGGGAATTTTTCCAAAGAAACCTGAAACTAATTAGAGAATATATGTACCCTTATGTTCATTGCAGTGTTATTCAAAATCACCAAATACAGAAACAGCCCAAGTATCCATCAGTAGATTAGTGTACAAAACAACTATGGCACATTTCTTCAATGGGATACTATTTGGTTGTAAAAAAGAAGAAAAGTTTGCCCCTTGTAACAGTGTGGGTGGACCTGGAGAACATTATTCTACATGAAATAAGTCAGTCAGAGAAAGACAAATACCATATGATTTCACTCATATGAAGAATCTAATGAACAAACAACTAACAAGTGAAATAAAGAAAGACTCATAGGTAAACAGGCTGACTACTCATGGGGAAGTTGCAGGGAGGAGGAATTGAGCAAAAAAGAAAAGGGCCCATGGACATAGAGAACAGTGTGGTGATTACAGTGGGCGAGATGGGTGGTGGGTGGATGAGGGATAAGCTAAAGGAAAAAAATACAATAAAAAGTATTTAAAATTTAAAAAATAAATTAAAATAAAGTCAGATGTTTGTAGCTTTATATCTTTTACTGAAAATGGTAATAACCATTTGAAGAAACCCTATTTATATCTTGCAATACTTTTTGTCTTGGTATCTATTTTATCTGAAATTAATAAAGCCACATTATCTTTCTAAAGATTAGTATTTATATGATATATATTTGTCCACTTTTCCACTTATCTGTGTCTTTTTATTTAAGGTGATATCTCTTATAAACAGTATATAGTGGGATTTTTTTATTTATTTACTTTTAATTATATTTTATACATTCCCCTTTATGCCCCTCCAACCAGCACTCCCAATACCTCAGGAAATCTTCATACCTCTGTTCATGTCCATGGGTCACATGCATAAGTTCTTTGACTACTCCATTTCCTATACTGTACTTTACATCCCCATGGCTATTCTGTAACTACCTATTTGTACTTCTTAATCCCCTCACCTCTTCACTCATTTCTCCCACACCCCTCTCCCATCTGGCAACCATCAAAATGCTCTCAATATCCATGATTCTGTCTCTGTTCTTCTTGTTTACTTAGTTTGTTTTTTAGATTCAACTGTTGACCTGTATTTATTGCCATTTTATTGTTAATAGTTTCAATCTTCTTCCTTTTCTTAAATAAGTCCCATTAGCAAGTCATAAATAATGGTTTTCTGATGATGAACTCCTTTAGTTTTTTTCTTGTCTGGGAAGCTCCATATCCACCCTTCAATTCTAAATGATAGCTTTGGTGGATAGAGCAATCTTGACTGGTAGGTCCCTGCTTTCATGATTCGAATATTCCTTGCCAATCCCTTAAAGCCTGCAAAGTTTCTTTTGAGAAATTAGCTGACAGTATTACGGGAACTCTCCTGTAGGTAACTGACTGTTTTTCTCTTGCTGCCTTTAAGATTCTCTCTTTGTCTGTAACATTTGACATTTTAATTATGATGTGCTTTGGAGTGGGCCTCTTTGGATTCACCTTGTTTGTGTCTCTCTGTGCTTCCTGGACTTGCATGTCTATTTCTTTCACCAAATTAGAGAGGTTTTCTTTCATTATTTTTTCCAATAGATTTCCAATTTTTTGCTCTTTCTCTTCTCCTTTTGGTAGCACATGATATGAATTTTGAAACACTTGGAATTGTCTCAGAGTCTGCTCACACTATGCTCTCTGTTTTTGGATTCTTTATTCTTCTTGTTGTTCTGATTGGTTGGTTTTTGCTTCCTTATGTTCCAAATCCATTCTTGGCTTTATCCACTCTACTGTTGTTTCCCTGTATATTGTTCTTTATTTCAATTAGTGTATCTTTGTTTCTGACTGGATCTTTTTTATTTTGTTGTGGCCCTCACTAAGTTCTTTGAGCATCCTTGCAATCAGTCTCTGGAACTCTCCATTTGATAAATTGTTTATATCCATTTTGTTTAGTTCTCTTTCTGGAGTGTTGATCTGTTCTTTCATTTGGGTAATGTTTCTTTGTCTTCTCACTTTGGCAGCCTTCCTGTGTTAGTTTCTATTTTTTAGATAGACCTACTGTGACTCCCTGTCTTGGCAGTGTAGCCTAATGTAGTAGGTGTCCTGTAGGGTCCACTGGCACAACCTCTGTATCACCCAAGCTGGGTACTCGAGGTGTGCCATTTATGTGTGCTGAGTACACCCTCCTCTTGTAGTTGAGCCTTGATTGCTTTTGGCAGGGCAATGGGAGAGATTCACCCAGGCAGGCCAGTCAGTTGCAAGGACTGGCTATGACCACTGACCACAAATTTTGGCCCTTGAACCCTGAGCATCAGCTGTGCAGGGGCATGATAATAGTGCTCTGATGTATTCTTTAGCTGTCCACTGGGTGCGCAGGCTCTGGGGTTTCTTGGGTGGTGCAGGTCAAGGTCAGCCCTCACTTGTGTTCAGCCCAAGGCCACCCTGCATGGGCTATAAAGCAATCTGCAGATACCTGCTACTTGTGCTATGCTTGGAGATTCCCAGGCGAAGCCAAGCTATGAACCTAGGCTTGCTGCTAGGTCCATGCCTAGGGCAACGTAGCAAGAGGTACCAGGTCTGAGGGCTCACAGAGGCCAGCTGTTGCTTTGTTTGAGAGGATTTAAGAAGTTGTGAAGCATTAGCCAATACCAGCCATTCACAGAAAAGCCACTTATAACAGTTTTACATTGGGTGGGACAGAGACTCAGGTTTCTAGGGTGGACAAACAGTAGTAGCCAGGTTGGTGGAGTCTCAGATACAGTATCTGCCTGCCAGCTCTGTGGCTCTCTGGGGTAGGGCTCAAAAAAATGGAAAATGGTCTCTGCCTGTCTTTATGTCTGGGAGAAGCTATCCTTCAGCTCTTGCCTTGATGCCAGACACTTCAGTTCCTCCCTGTGTGCCACTGATGACTTTCAGGCTGCTACCCCAGTGGGGGAGCTCACAGCATGTATGGCTTCTTTAAGAGGAACTGCTGGGGATTCCAGAAGTTTCTTCCACTGATTCGATTCCCATGGGCTTTGACAGCCAGAAGTAATGGGAACTTATCTTCCTGGCACTAGAATTCTGTGCTGGGGGACTTGCTGTGGGGCTGGAACCCCTCACTTCCTAGATATCCTTGCTGAATTTTTAGCCACCACACACGGATGTTGGACCAGCCTGTTCCATGTCTCCACCCCTCCACCAGTCTGGATGGATGTGGTTTTCAGATTCCCATTCAACCCTATTTCTGATGGTTCTCAGTGATGGTTGTTCAATATTTTAGTTGTAATTTTGATGTGGTCGTGCAAGGAGGCAAGCTGTGTTTACCTACACCTCCATCTTGACTGGAAGTCTAGATTTTTATAATATACAGTCTGACATATCTGTCTTAAGTGCTGTCCATTTACATTTAATTTAATTACTGATATACATAGGTTAATTGAGTATATTAGTATTTTAACTTTTTTATTGGTTTTTTTGTCTATACTTCTTTTTGTTTTCCTTGGTAATTGCACTACAGATTACAGTAAGAATTGTTAACCTACCACTCCATATGAAATGTAAAAACCTGTAACAGTAAAATTCCTTTTAATTTTCCTTGCCATTTGTGTCACTTTTGTCATACATATTTTACCTCTAAACCTAATATAAACCCTGCTATACATTTTCATTATTTCAACTTCAAACAGTCATTAATCATTAAG
Source organism: Carollia perspicillata (assembly GCA_004027735.1). NCBI lineage: Eukaryota > Metazoa > Chordata > Mammalia > Chiroptera > Phyllostomidae > Carollia > Carollia perspicillata. The sequence continues at coordinate 6,495 of PVKM010035603.1, read as the reverse complement.
GATGTCTAAGTGGGCTTTTTAAATGCACACATTGACAACTTCTAGTGCTCTGCTTGCATTTGGAATAATTTCTCTACAGGCTAAAGAACTTCATTTTCTGTTTTTTGTGGTTGCTTTATAATAGCAACAAATTATTGCAGATTTTTGTTTACCTGAAATTTTTTATCTCTTAATTTTTAAGGGACATTTTTACTTAACATAAAGTTCCGGTATACAATATTGCTTATTTATAATAGTTTTAGCTCTGCAATTATCCTTTCCAAGACTTTTTAAATATTTGAACTTAATTTTTTTCTCTAGCTAAAATATTTTTAATTCTGATCTTTATATTTATACTGTTTCAAACCTCACCTAATTACTTTTCTACTTTTGGTTTTGGATAATTCATCTCTCAATCAAAAGATACTTTCAATCAAAGAAATTTTAGTAATTTTTATGCAGTTTTTCCATAACTGGCATATGCTAAAGTTTTGACTGCATTAAACATAAACCTATTGCTTTAATATACAGGTTCCAGCACAAATAACACTCTTTTATTATAAAATCATTAGCATGTAATTCTGTAATAAAACAATATAGCACTCAAGCACACCATATGACATTTTAGGTGAAATGTTCAAATCAAAACTATAAATTATTACACACATATTATTACCCTATCAACCACACTTACTGTCAGACCCTGTATGTCCGTGGAGGGCAGCTATGCTGGGTACTTTCTCTCTATGTTGCCTCAGTTTTTAATGATATAAAAGTATGAAGTCAACCTGCTTCATGCTATTGGGAAAAAAACTAGACTTTATATTCCACCTTCATGGTCATTGATATTTTTCATTATTCTTGAAATTTTAAGTGTCTCCTATGATGCCTAGTCATAGTTTTATTACCATTAATTTCCCTAGAAAACAGTGATCCATGATCATTTATAGTTTTAAAAGGCAATTCACCAATATTTCTATTTTAGTGATATATATAAATCACCTCTACGAATACAAAATTTGTAGGCACTCCATTTATCAACTTTTGCTATTGCTTTATTTTCTATCTCTTTATATGTCCTTTTGTACTTTAGTCTGTGAAACTTTGAAAGTTTTTCTTCATCTCATGATTCAATTTTCCAGACTGTCAATTCTGCTTCCAAAAGATAATTTGGTTCTGTTCCTATGTACTATTTTTTTTTTTGCATTCTTTCTTCATAACTACCTTCCATCCCATGTCATTCTTTATCCCATACCATTTTCTCTTTACTATTGGTTACTTGTGATTCATAAAAGTCATACCTTTAAACCTTTCAATGAAAACACTAAATAGATTATCTACACATTTTTCTATTTTTATCATAAATAATTTTCTAAGTCATATTCTTCCTTTGAGCTTTCAAGTTAATATTATTTTTTCTTGGTGCTGTAGAATACTTCACAGACCTAATTATTTTGCTTCACTTTGCTAATGTTTTTGTATTCATGGTTGACTAGGTTGAGACTATTCAAGCCTAGTGTTGAGAACTAACATGGTAAATTGTGTGTCCTCAAGCAGCTCCTCTATGGGCGTTTGTGGCATTAAATGGCTTATTTAAAATCTAAACTCTGAAACATAATGACGAGCATATACCTGATCCAATTTATGGTGTATGGGAAACATTTATCTGTGTGGCTCTGCTAAAATATTATCTTTTGCTGTTAGACTCCCCATGTTAGCTAACAAAATACAAACCCCAGGAGGCAAGAAATTAATGCACATTTCCTGTCCCCGATGTGGTCTTCTGGAAGCTGCCATATAAAATTAATATTGAAAAAGATGGTTAGCTTGTTTGGATTAGAGTGGGAGCTGGAATACTGGGACAATGGTATAAGACCTTTACTGCTTCAGAGAATATTTCCTTTGAGCAGTATGGGAGTGATCTGCCTGATTATTATACCTATTGTTCCTGAGTTAAAGAAAGACAGAAAAGTGAGTCAAAACATTTTCATGCAAAGAGTCAGAATGCATAACCTGAGGAAGTCTATTTCTCAATCTGACCAATTTTTCAGTTAGGGTTAAAGGTAAGGTTACCTCAGAAAATTGCTCTTTTTTTAAGCTCTGGCTGGTGTAGCTCAGTGGATTGAGTGTGGGCCTGAGAACCAAAGGGTTACGATTCAATTCCCAGTCAGGGCATATGCCTGGGTTCCAGGCCAGTTCCCAGCAGGGGACACATGAGAGGCAATAATACATTGATATATCTCTCCTTCTCTCCTTCCCTTCCCCTCTAAAGATAAATAAATAAAATCTTTTTTAAAATTGCTTTTTTTAGAGAGATTGAGGAAGGGAGACAGAGCAACATGAATTGGTTGCCTCCCACATACACCTGAACCAGAGATTGAATCTGCAGCCTAGGTATGTGCCCAGACTGGAAATTGAACCTGCAACCTTTCAGTTATGGGAAAATGCTCCAAACCAACCAAGCTACACTGGCCAGGGCTAAAAATTTTTTTACAGAAAAGAAAATTTGTATATCTTCAAGGATCTTATTTTTATCCTCACTGGAGGACATACTTATTGACTTTAGAGAGAGGGGAAGGGAGGGAGAGTGAGAGAGAGGGAAAAATCAATGCGCAAAACACCTATTGCCTGCCTCTTACATGCCCCCTGACTGGGGATCAAACCCATAATCTTTTGGCTTATAGGACAATGTTCTAACTAACTGAACCACACTGGCAGGGCTTCAAGGATTTTTTTTTTTTTTAAGAAAAATCTAGGGAAGACAGCATTCCACCACAGTGTCTCAGAATTTCCAATGAGAACTTGTAACAGAATTGGTATGTTTTTTACTTCCTCCTATTGACAGGCACTAAATACAGATTTTCCTGCAGTTTTGCCTTTAGTTTAGCTATTTAATACTAGTAACTAAAAATATTCATGAGAAAGACACATCTCTGTGGAACTGACATTCTGATTCTTAGTGATGGAGAACAACCTCTGGGAAATAAATAAAGTTCAACCTATGGAGAATTTAATCCCTTTAAACAGAATCTTCTGTCTGTCTGCAGGCTGGTCAACAACAAGAACAAAGAAGTGCATGATTATAAACTTTTTTACAGTTGAAAATAAATGTCTTTTAAGAAACATTAAACTTGTGTTTTTTTAATCTTTCATGAACAAACTTGAAGTCATGTCCTCCAAGTCCTCTGCAGAACCCCTCATGTGTTTAGAATCAAGATCACTGTTTAGCTCTAAAAAGGCAAAGCTGAGTAAAGCACTTGGTCATAGTATGTCTCCATGATGGATTCGGAATACAGTGAGACATTCTGTTACTGGTGGAAGTGGGGATCTTGCAGTATCTAAAGGAAAAGAATTTCCTAAAACTCATATAAGAAGATGTGGCTTTGTGGTATGATTTATTGATGATGTAAAATTAAGGGGGTTCCCATCCTGACTTCCCAATGTCCCATCTCTGTTTGTCTAGCCATGGAAAAGGTCCAATCTTGTCCTCAGTAGGGCCAGGATGAAGGCCACTGACCAGAGTTTATGCTTCCTACCAAAGTCCAGTCCAGTGCAGCATCCAGCCAGCTTATTAGCGTGTGTTTCCAGCTGCAGTCCATTTCAGGCTTCCTCCTGGAGTCTGCGTGTGGAGTTGCATGAGCACGGGCCATGTGTCTACTAAGGCCACATGGCCATGGAGAGAGGACACACAAACTCATAGGACAAGTGCAGGTCACCTGGGCAAGTAAAGGAGAGTTTCTTTGTTCCCTTGAGGTTGTATTAGCTCGGATGTAGGATGGACCAGGTGCCCTTTCAAAGGAACCAATCAACATCCCAAGCTTCCATGAGCCTCAGACAGACCCACCTCCCAGCCAATCCCTTCTTTTCCCAGGCTAGGCTCTCAGGCCCCTTTCAGGCAGCACCTCCCCCCACCCTCCCGGAGCTCATGCCTCCCAGTTTATTAAACTCAAAGTCCATTTCCGCTTGCTCCCCTTTTCTAGTTAAGTACTTCCAGTAACAATTATACTCTATATTCTCTACAAAATTCTGAAATATGATTTTACTACTTTGTCAGTTTAAAAATGATTAAAATAAATAAGTCGATTGTGTTTTTGGAAAATTCTAAAGTTACATTTATAACATGGGGATAATAATAGTATCCACCTCAGACTATTATTGCAAGGACTAAATATCACAAGATATGTAATGCACTTAAATAAAAGAAATGAATAAAATTATTGATAAGAAATACAGATTATAACCATTATTGTTGTTATCACAAAAATCACGAAATCATTTTTGCATAATTAAGTGAATTTAAAAGAAAAAAGCAAAACAACTTTTTTTACTTGATGATTTTATTTTTAACATTGGAATTATGTTTTTATTTCTTTGTTTGCAAAATATTAAACATGACATTCAAGCCAGAGCAAAATTGTTTTTTCCTCTATAGGCAACATATAATGGTAATTTTATATCTGACTCCCTAGACTACAAATTCTTAGAAAGCAGAGATTATACCAGATTATTTCTCCATTTAACCAAGTCCAGGACTGTATACAAGGGCAACTCACTGAGCCAGTTCCTAAAGGACACTCTGCTATATGATCACATCACTGGAAGAAATTCATCTGTCCCTTGGGTGTATTTTCAGCTCTTATGAGTCAGTGAAACTTTGCAATTTGTGGAATTGGTGCATCCACCATACCCACCTAACTACACATGCACATAATTTTGATTGAGCACTTCTATGAATCAGACAGTATAATAATTGCTAGAGAGACAACCACAAGGCATAACTCCTATCTGCAGGACCTCACAGTCTAGGAGAGGGAATAAACTATAAAAAGAAGAAAAAAATCACACAGTGCACTAAGACAAGCGCTTTAAGTACTATAAATAAAATTTGCAACCCCTCTAGATGAACTGATGGGATGATGGTTAGCCTAAAGAACAAGTAGGAGTGAGCCATGGCATAGGGACCCCACCAACACACCACAGAGTTGTTGACTTCTGGACTCCGGGGAAAGCCTGCCTGGGTTTGCATACCACCTCTGCCTGTTATTGGCTCTGTGAACTCTGGCACATCATCTGGCCCTATAAGCTTTATCTGTAAAGTGAGACTTACAGTAATTTCTAATGAATGGAGTTGTGAGGACCAATTCTGTTAGGTAAAGCTTTTAATAGGTCCTGGTTCTCAGCAAGCCCTAGTTCAGTATAACTTTTATTATAATTATTAATATTGGTTTTATTTCACCCCAGTACTCTTCCTTGAAGTTTTCAGTCAAGTAATAATCCTTTTTTGCACGTGTTACCTCTCAGTCTGCCAACTCTACAAGCATTCGGTACAGGCTCTGATCAGAGATCATGAGAATTCACTTAAGCCTTACCTGAAAAATAGGCTGGCTAATGATCTGCCTAAGGCTGCAAAAGGAAAGAGCTTATTTCTTCAAAATACCTCTAGATGATTAAAGCAAAATATCCTGCTGATATTTTGAACATGAGTGCTTGCGGGAAGAACATTTGTTTCATATGACATTAAAGCTAAAGTTTAGTGTATGGCTTTTTTTTATGAAAAATCCATGTAACCCAGAAAGTATAAACAGTCATCAATTTCTAAAAATTGTAATCAGTGGCAATCCCACCACTAAGAACAAAAGTACTGTGGCATTTGCTGTAAATGCTTCCGGCCTTTCTTCTATGCATGCGTTTTCTGGTAAAAAGATATCTACCCTTCTGCTCCTTTTACTCATTCTCAGTGTACTTCCTCTCACAGGTCTCCTAGGAAGGGGTGGTTTGTTGTTTGATTGGCCGGAGTTCAGAATGGCCACTGTGACATACCTACCCAGTGAATCAAGTCATTATTCCTTAAAGACCCCACAGGCTCCCCTTTGGCTCACTTCTATGACTCTGTGCTTTAAAAACAAAAACCTGCAAAGGTTGTGTGTGTGTGTGTGTGTGTGTGTGTGTGTGTGTGTGTAAAACATCCGCTTTCCATCCATAACTAAATAGGTAAGTTAAGCCAGGACAGGCTCTGCAGACCTAGCCATCTCTGATGCCGAAGGCCTCACTTAAAGAGCTCTGCATTTAAGCACGTTCACCTACCAGTTTTTTACAGAGAGCTCCCAGGGTGAATTAGATGCTTATCTAGTTGTTGACAAACAGCACCATCTCCTATTGTCCCTTGAGTATCACTTGCTTGTGACTTCCCATTCTGACCTTGAAGGACATAAAATCATTTATTTATTGATGGCATTCAATGAATCCCAATGTATCAGACTGAGTTTTATATTGTTTCCCTGATATTATTATGGTTTTGCAGATTAGGGCTTTATCTCACATACTATATTTCCCTTTGAGATATTGTCTTTCCTCAAGTCTCCTATAATAAATACACCAAGGAGGGCCAATTAATGTGAAGTCCAATCCTCAGAATTAGACTGCTGAAAAGCTGAGGTGCTTCAGTCACCTTCCTGATTACTCCTACCAGCTTAAAGCTTAAAATCCTTGAAATGCATTGTTATTTAAAGAAAAATT
>PVKM010035602.1:0-15088 GCA_004027735.1 Carollia perspicillata | reverse complement strand
GGGCCTTTTTTTTTTTTGTCTCGACACACCTGTTACATAGTAAGGAGCGGAGTCTTAGGTGTCCACCAGGGTCGGGCAACCCTTGTCACTGTGTTGTGATGCTGTATGTGGGGGAGGAGTCCGAGGGAACAATGGGGCTTGCTCTGCTCCCTGCCAGTTTTCAGTGACTTCCCCCGCTATCCACAAGCAAATTGGGCCCTTCTGGTGTTGATTTGTGTGGGTGGGTTTGTGTACATTCTAGGACCCCGTGGGTCTCTTTGATGAACTCTCCTGTGAGGCTGGCAGTTTCTCCTGCTACTGCCTCCCCACCGGTGTTTTCAATCAGTGGTTTGAGGCTTTACTTCCCCACCCTGAAACTGCTGGGTTGCCCCGTCTGTCTCACTCCCCAGTTGTTCCTCCTGGTTTATCTGCATGGGAATGTGAGAGTGCCCAGTCTGCCAGCTGCCACCTCCTGGTCTGCCAGCCGCCGCCTTGCTGAGAGTCCTCTGCACCAGGCTGCCTGTCTCCAACCCTTCTACCAGTCTGGATGTGTGTTCTTCTTTAACCCCTTGGTTGTCGGCCTTCCATACAGTTTGATTTTCTGTCAGTTCTGGCTGCTTTTTGTTTCTAAATTTGTTGTTGTCCTTCTTTTGGTTGTGCAAGGAGGCACAGTGTGTCTACCTATGCCTCCATCTTGGCCAGAAGTCTCCCAAATCTACATTTTTAATCCTCATAATACCTTCATGAGATAGGGTTGAATATCCTCATTTTAAAGACAAGAGAAATAAGAGGAAGGTTATAGGACTTGCCGATAGGATGGAGAGCTAGGCTTTGAATCCTGCTGGCTGGCTCAGAGGGAGCCTGCTGAAGGACCCTGGCGTCCTGCTCTCAGTAAGCCCGTGATCTCACCTGCTGCAGAGGAAGAGCCAGGGTGGGGCACGAGAGTGGGAAGGGACATGTTTTCTAATGACTGAAACTGATCACCATGGGGAAGGAACTCAAAATTCACGTGTAAAAAGGCAAATCTTGACTTTGAGTTTTAGCCAAGCATTATTATATTGTCAAGGCTGCCTGGGGTCAAATCCAAGCTTTACCACTTACTAGCTGCATGACCTCGGGTAAATTATTTCAGCTGTCACTGCCTTACTGTCTTCTTATACATTGGGATGATAGTACCCACTTCACAGAGCTATAGGGAAGATTAAATGAGTTAATGGATACAAAGCACTTAAAATAGTGGCTGAAACCTAATGGGTCATTGAGAGGATGTGGAAATAATGTGGGCTTCAAATCAGCTGGGCTAGGGTTCAAATCCTAACTGCGTGACTTGGGCCAAAATGCTAGACTCTCTGTGCCTAACATATAACTGTGTTAATAAGCGAGTTTTAAAAATATGACCTGTTTTAATAGGATGTTCATCACATTACCCCTTGCCTGTAATCACAGTTCTATGTCGACGGTTCTGATTGATACTCAGCGGCTGCTTCGTATCAGGTTGAGGCTGCTCGGAGTATAGCAACTCAGACTCCTTGCCCTCAAAGATAACTGGAGCTCAGAGTAGCTTCTCAGGTTAACGTCTGGCCAAAGCTGTGCCACCACACATAAAACATTCAGTACTAGAGGAAGGGGGAAGTGTTAGAAAAGGTGATAACTGTTATCCACTAGGCATCTTAGACTTTGAGTTTCCCAGCAGAGGAATCTGGGCACCGAGCAGAAGGCAAACAGTCCCGAGTAGTTGCTGTTGTTGCCTGTACTAAATAAATACCTTGAAGCAGAGATGTTGCTGCTACAGTGCATTCGGGCAACACCCCCGCCCCCTACCGCTGAGTGTCCCCATATTTTCTTCTCCCCAAATTATGCCTCTTCCTGTCTTCAGCATGCATGCAGGTTATGTAATTTCTCTAGGGTCTTGTTTTTGGTCAAACGCTACAGAGGAGGGAAATTTGACAAATGAATTCGCCCAAAGGTGTTAGGGCCTCTAGAATTGCCATTTACAGTGAAAGGACAGAAACTGCCACCACCCTGCAAATTACAAAGTAAGATAACGAAATGCATTTCTAACAAGAATTTAGGTAGGGACTTCACGGTAGGACACTCCCTAAGGTCCCTCACATCTCCCATGGTCTTCTCTGTCCTTCAGAAAGGTCTCCGAAGTCCTGGTGGACCAGACCTTAGTGTCCGTACCAGTTTCCACCCTGAGCAAGTGAAGTGCAAGGTGGGACTCAGTGGGGTGCGGAGATTCACCTTCTTCGGTTTTGTATCTTCATTTGGGGCAGCGTCTTTTTCTTAGACCTCAGGATAGCCTGAATAACATCGGATCAAAACAATATCTTTTAACTTGAATAATACCAACAGTTATGCCTATCATCTTATCTTACAATTAATTTTTTCCAGTTAGTTAAATTTAGGCTTTCTCAGTAGTGAAGGCAGAAAGTTATTATTTTGTGAAAATTTTATTATAACAGACCCAAACTCCAAATAACTCAAGCCAAAAGACAAACTGCTGCCCTGAAATCGTTCAATTGCCCGAATGTCCACTTCCCTTTGATCTTCAGGAGATGGCCTAAAACCATTTCCTTTTTGGTAAGTGTGGCATACGGACCATTTAGAATTAAAATCGCTTGAGAAGCAGCAAGAGTGGGAGGAGCTTTCTGACTCTTCTCTGTCTCTCTAAATGCAGCAAATAAATCTCCATGTGGTAGGCGGCTCGGGGCTGAGAGACAACTTAATCACGAGTTAAAAAAAAATCTGGAGTCTAAAAAGCCCGTGTAAGTAAACCTTGTAATGCTTTCACTAAGTTACTACCGCCCAAGCCCAAAACTTATTTTGAGTCCTTTCTAATGAGCACTAACTTTCTCTGTCCTGCCAATTTCTAACACATTTATTGATTCTTTGTCTAAAACATATTTTTAAAATGCCTTGTTTGAGCATTGCTTTGAACTTCATTTTATGATCCGAGCATCATATTGTGATTCTCCCATGTGCACGCATGAAATTGGGTTTTCTCCTGTTGACCTGGTCCTGTGTCAGTTTTATTATTTTATCATTAGTCAGTCCAGCCATAAGAACTAAAGGCGGGTAGAGGGCAGGAGTTTTCTCTCTCCCCAGCATAAGCATTAGGGGTTCAGATGCGATTAGGGGTTCGGATTTGTATGATTTGTGATGTGCCAGCCTGCCGTTCCACTTTCTGAGATAAAGTGCTAATCAATTTTAAAACCTAAGACTTTTTATAATGGAACTGACAGATCAAAAGCAATTTTCAGTTTTTTACAAGGTTCCAGGGAGTAGAACTCCCTGCCACCCTATTAAACATTTCTTGGCAGCAGCTTGCCAGACGTGCCTGAGAGCTCCTGGCAGCAGCTGTAATAGAATCGTCCTCTCCTCTCTCATCCCAGCAATTCACAGTCGATTTATAGTACTTTCTGAGAAAAGCAATTCTCAGTCCTAAGGGACATCAAAATGAAAAGCACACCAAGTGAAGTGTTTAATTTCATCAACCCAAAGATTAAGTAAAAAGTCTTTGTCTCCTATGGGCTTATAGTAACAAAATAACCTTCTGTCAGAGAGACTTGATTACAGGAGCACTTCTAAAATAAACTGGCACGAACGATGTATCATTTAAAATGCAGCAGAGAGAAACATTGGAATATAAGCCTGTTCAAGTCATTGCTTATGGGACTACATGCATTTTTCTTTTTTACTGTAACAAATAGGTCCTACAATATGTCTCAATATGATGGATGTTTACCTCTTCTAATTAAAAAGTTAATAGACTGTTTTTAATATCGTGCATTAGTGTGATACACTTGTTATAATTGACGAACCAATGCGGATATGTTGTTATTAACTAAAGTCCACAGTTTACATCAGAGCTCACCCTTGTGTTGTACATTGGAACAATGGGTAATGACAAGTGTCCACCATCACAGTATCATACCGAAGAGCTTTACTCTCCTAAAGATCCCCACCCATGCCTGTCCATCCCTCCCTCCCCACTGATCCCTGGCAACCACTGAACTTTCTGTTTTAGGTTTGTCTTTTCTCGAATATCATATAGTTAGAATCATATAGTATGTAGCCTCTTCAGACTGGCTTCTGCATTTAGCAAAATGCATTTAAGGTTCATCCGTGACTTTTTGTGGCTTCCTCGTTTATTCATTTTATTGCTGAATCACATTTTATTGTATGAATGTACAACAGTGCGCTTTCCCATTCACCTACTAAAGGACATCTGTTTTGCTTTCAAGCTTCGGCCATTGTGATTACAGCTGCCGTAAACATCCATGTGCAGGTTTTCGTGTGGACGTGAGTTTCCCACTCATTCGGGTAAACACCAAGAAGCACGAGCGCCCTGTATATGCAAGATATGTTTAGTTTTCTAAGGAACTGACACGCTGTCTTCCAAAGTGGCTGCAACATTTTACATCCCCGCCAACAAGGAATGAGAGTTCCCGTTGCTCCACCTGCTTGCCAGCCTTTGGTGGTGTCCGTATTTCGGGTTTTAGCCATTCTAACAGGTAGGTAGTGTTATTTCATGGGTGTCATAATTTTTCCACATGGATTTTAAAGTGTCCAAAAACATACTGCTTCCTCCTGATCTGGGGCCCTCAATCTGGAGTTGAGAATAGGGTTAGGACCTTCGTGGCATTGTACATAAAACTGTGTGCAGTTTTTCTGGAACATGAGACATTTTCATTATTAGAATTTAAAAGAAGTTTATCAACCACAAAGATGAACAGCCTCTCTTTTAGTGCATTTATTATCATCATGTTAAAATTTAAGTCACTGCTACAGTGTTGTTTGGATACCGTGCTTTTGAAAAGGTCAGACAGGGACAGTCATGATCATCCAATGTATACTGGGAGCAGTGGTCAAAAGCACACGATTTCTCCTCGTAAGAAAGTCAGACTTGTGTAATTCACGGTGTCAGCGGGTAATCACAGAGGAAAACCCAGATTACCTCCGGGCACTCAGTCCTGGTCGTGCCACTAGATGTCGTGGTAGCGTAGGCCAGCTGGCTGATAAGCCAGCTGGAGGGCATGGAATTTAAAAATGTGTCATTGTCTTGGGGCATGATGTGCATATGTATTAAAAGCATTATGTATGTTTTCTTTTCTTAAACACACACGAAGCTACTATTAATGTGAAATTGTGGTTATTTTGAAAGTTAAAGGAGATGTCAAAGCCTAGCTAAAATATATATATTTCTACAAAAGGAATATGTATAACTAACAATATTATAACTCCTGAAACATAATGTAGCAGGCAGCTTGAGACTATTACACTTTCAAAATGATATGAAAGTTTATTAAAGCCTCTGTGTAAAAAAAAAGCCCAACAATAACCATTACTTATATTTAATAACATCTTTTTCCCTGTAAAACACAAAGACAAATTGAATACTTGTAGTAGCAATCAAAGATTTAAATGATATATATGTTGTTTCAGAGACTATTCTCTTTTGATATAAAATTTTTTTTCTATAAGAAAAAAGTTTTGTTTTAATTTTTAAAGTGCTTGTTCATTCATTAAATAAACTATGTTAATATCCAAGATTTCCTAGGCCTTATAATAGCATTGTGAATACAAAAGATGAACATGCTGTATGTCCTGTCCGTAAGCAGATTATATTATGGTGAGGAAGAATTTTGGTTTTGTTTTTTGGAAATAAAAATTAGAGTAGCAATTATATAGACTGAGATGCAATTGAATTTAACAGGCGTTTTTTGGCTAGTTCCAAAATAAGAGACCAACCTACAATTGCACTGAGGCTTATAATTTTTTCTTTAACCCTAAGGGGACTGGAGTTTTGGATCCAGTTCCTGAACCAATACGTACATCTAGATTACTGCGTGGCATCCATATCCCAAACAGGCTTTGCCAATGCACACTTGTTTTTGTACTAAGGCAAAGTGCAAGGAAACAGGCCATGCCTGCGTGAGGAATCACTTTGAAGAGGCTCTTTTGTCTTTAAATATGTTCATCAAGTAAGTGGGTAAAAATTGAAAAGCTGTCTTATTTGTACTGGAGGGGTTGATGTGAGAAACTCATTTTATGAGGCCAGCATTATCCTGATACGGAAACCACACAAACCATTGCAAGAAAACTACTCACCAGTATCCTGCATAAACATATACCCCAAAATTACCAACAAAGTATTAGCCAATTAAATCCAGCCACACACAACTGACCTTTGACACACATGCTGAGGTAATTCAATGGAGAAAGGATAAACTTGAACTACATCCTGCTGAAACAATTGAATATTTATGAGCAAAAATGTGAACCTTGACCTATACCTCATCCCATATTACAAACTTAACTCAAAATGGATCAGACACCTAAGTATAGAACCTAAACTATAAAATTTCTAGAAGTAAACAGGTGAAAATCTTTGTACCTTGGGTTAGGTTAAGATTTCTTTAAAAACATCCCAAAAGTACAAACCAGAAAAGAAAAAGTTGACAAATTTGACTTGATCAAAATCAAAACCATCTACTCTTCAAGATACTGTTAAGAAAATGAAGGAGAAGCCACGGACAGGAAGAAATACTTATAAAACACTGTCTAATAAAAGACTGAGTTCCTTAATATGGAAAGAACTCTGACAATTCAATCACAAGAGATGATCGCATTAAAAAATAGACAAACTATTTGAACAGACATTTCACAAAACAGAAATAGAGCTGGCAGGTAACCTCTGTAAAGATCATTAGTCATTAGGGACATGTAAGTTAAAACCACAGTGAGATATATCACTATGAACCTCTTAGTGCTGGGGGGGGGGTTATGGTTCCTCCAGAAACCCAGAAGCCCATGTAAACGTGTGTGTTCACACCGTGGGGTCTCAGGGTGTGCACCACGGGTCTGCGGCACACACTATAAAGTTCAAGTGTCTAACAAGAGTCAGTTTTTCACATAAACCTGTGGGCATCCAAGGGAGGCGGTATATAACTCTGCCGAGAGGCTAAGACCAAGCCAACTAGTGATAGTGATAGTACCTCCCGAGCAGTTTCTTGAAGGATGAGCCAAGGACAAAAGTGAAGAGAAGGGTATTCTAGACAGAAGTAACCACAGTGTCAAGGTACCAAATGCATTCTAACAAAGATAAATATTTTTGAAAGATTCCAGCACAGTTATTGATTGTATTACATTTGTTAACTTTTCTTATTCTTAATTCTTCCTCTTCATTATTCATTCTATATATTCCTGAGCACCCAACTCTGTGTCAGGTAGTGGGTAAGGCTTAATGAGATTAAAACAAATAAGCTATGATTTCTGTTCTCCAGGGGCTCATGTATACCCACACATGCACACACACAGAAATTATGGTTAGATTTTAAAATAGAGGGTCGTGGTTCGATTCCCAGTCAGGGCACATGCCTGGGTTGTGGGCTAGTTCCCCAGAGGGGGCCATGTGAGAAGCAACAACACATTGATGCTTCTCTCCCTCTCTTTCTCCTTCCCTTCCCCTTTCTCTAAAAATAAAAATAAATAAAATATATTTAAAGTAGAGGTATATGCATGTTGCCCAGAGACCAGACAGTCTAACTCAATATGGTGGCTGTGAACAACTCCTAATGAAAGGGTAAACTGGACCTTAAAAGGACATTCAATCTGGGTCTTAAAGTATAAGCAAGGTTTGTCAAACAGGGGACTAATGTCTTGCAAGACAGGGAGTGTCACATATGCAAAAACAGACAGCAGCAGAAGAGAACGTGGCACTTGGAGAAAATGACCTCATTTAGTGTGGCCAGGGAGCAAGGGACACGGTGCCCCTGAATGCATAGTCAAAGAGCACAAGTGGCTGGAAAGGCAGACAAGGGGTCTTTGTACGCCACGCTAAGGAATTTGGACTTCTCCCGTAGCCAGTTGGGAGCTATTGAAAATTTGACCCAGAGTAATACATTATCAGGCTTGAGTATAAAAATGTCATTTTGCTAGCATTTTTGAATATGATTTGAAGAAAGGCAAAAGTAGAGATAGGGAAACCAGTGTGATGATTGCTGCAGAAATCTAACTGTGGGGTGCTCTGAATCTGGACCAAGGCAGTGACAGTGAAAATATAGATTAAGGGACACTTTCAAAAGGTATGTGAAACTGAAGGTCTTGGGAGTTGATTGAAAGTGTGTGAGGAGAGGAGAGGAGAGGAGAGGGGAGTAGGGAAAAGGGAATTGAGTCTGTACAAGGTATACCAGAGTTCTGGTGTGAGTAGCTGGATGGTAAAGCCAATCATTGGTTAATTTATCAGGAAGAACAAATTTTAAACACAATTGTCTAATAAGAATCCACTTGCACATAGGAGATCTAAAACCAGTACAAAATTAAGTTAGAGCAAAACGTCAATAAAAAAATTCTGGATCCTGTTTTCCTCTTCCCCAGTCAAGGACACATTTCTTAGCTCCTTCTTATTTGAATACTGAAACCAAGTGAATGGGAGACCTTGGGAACCATAGTTGCAGTTCACCCCTGGGCTGTTTCACTACTGATACAGCAGTTACTGTATTTTTCAGGCTATAAGACGCACCCCCCAAATTTGGGAGGAAAATGGAGGTGCAGCTTATAGTCCAAATGTAGCTTACCTGGCTCACTGTGGGGGTGGGGAGGCGGCCTATGTTATTTATGTTATTAAATATTTTACCACATTTTTTGCTTCAAAAAATTTTTTTCTATTTTCCTCCAAAACCTAGGTGCATCTTATGGTCTGGAGCGTCTTATAGTCCAGAAAATCCAGTACCTTAGAATGAGGTAAACAGAAAGTTGTTCCCTTTTGTTTTCCGAATAATTGTCTGGTTGCCTAGGAAGATAAGTTTTAACATCAGGCTCTCTGTGAAAGTATAGCACCTCTTCCTCTTGGTGAGTGCCCTTCATTCTGATTTGAGACTTACTTCCATTGAAATCTTAAAACATGTTGCTCTACGTTTCTTGGAAATGCCTACTTCTTTAATACACAATATACAGTTATGACAATAGCTGCTGTTCATAGTTTTTGATCTTTTTCTATTTCTTAGGTAAGTCCCTTTAACATTTCCTATAATAAAAGCCTGGTGAGGATGAACTCCTTTAACTTGACCTTATCTGGCAAGCACTTTATCTGCCCTTCCATTTTAAATGTAATCAATAAAATATACTTATAAAAATAGTTACGGAGTGTTTACTATGTATCAGGCTCCGAACTAGTTGCTTTAGAGATATTGTTTCTTTGATTCTTAATATCTATAAGGCACTGCAAGTCAGTCTCCTCATTTCAAATGGGAAGAAGCAGCTCTGAGTTTAAGAGTCTCGCCCAGGCTCCCGCCTGCCACCCCCCGGTTAGTGCAGAGAGCCAGCACCTGTGCTCGGGTCTGCCTGACTCCAAAGCCCTTGGAATTTCCATGATGGTGCACTGATTAGGTCCACCTATAGAAAAACAAAGCTATTTAATCAAAAAACTTAAACCAAAACCAAGGAAAGGGGGATAGTGTCAACATAAGAAACATTCAAACTGGAGAGAATTTTTGTGAGTTTATTTGAGCCAAGCTGACAATAGCCGAAAAACAAAACCTCAACAGATGGTGGAAATGCTCTGGAAAACGGCAGTCTTGCACCTTGTTTTGTCCATTGCGATCAAAAGAGGAGGTGTAATGCCCTCACCGGTGTGGCTTAGTCGATTGGGAGTCTTCCTACAAAGCAAAAGGTCGCCAGTTTGATGCCCGGTCAGGCCACATGTTTAGGTTGCGGGATCGGTCCCGTTCGGGACGTGTGCAAAAGGCAAAGGATCAGTGTTTCTCTCACCTCAGTGTTCCTCTCCCTCTCTTTCTCCCTGCCTTCCCCCTCCCTCCCTCTATTAATAAATAAATAGATAGATAGATAGATAAAAATATTTTTTAAAGGAGGCACAAGAGGGTTACATGAAATTCATTGGTGATAGATTAGGGAGGCTGGAGAAAGAAATGTGGGAAATCTCTGGTATTGGATAAAAAGTGAAGTAATGGACACATACCTCTTTTACATGGGTGGGTACAGGCTAGTTAACAGTCGACAGTGAACACGGTAACAATAGCAATGAGGGGATTCGTGGTCTCCCTCTGGTGTGTGCCTGTGCTTTGAGGGGTCCAGAAAAAAGAAATTTGACATTCAAAAGGCATGTTATCATCGATGCAAAAAGACAATAGACAAGCTCAGCTAAGGTAAAGACTGACTTTATCAGGGAAGATTCTAGCCTAGGACATGACTTGTAGCTATAAACTGCTATTGGTTAATAAGTTTTATTTTCAGACCATCCTGTTGGGTTACTTTAGATCTCCGAGTTTGTAAGGCCACCACACAGGCCTCCCCTGAGCTTGTCATGCTTAGCGTGTGGCCCCTTTTTGTCCATAATAGTATAAGGGACCTCTAGGTACCCTTCACCCTGCTTCTCCAATCATTAACTCAGCCGATCTTTTACATCTTTACCTGCCTATGTTTTCTTCACTCCCTCCCGGTACCACTGAATTACTTTGTAGCAAATCCCAAACGTGGTATCATCTCATCAGTAAATATTTTTTTATGTAGCTTTATAGGATACATATTCTTTCTAAAAAGAAAAACCCAACTAGTCCTAGTATCATTATTATTACACCAAAAGAAGCAGGCAGTAAGTTCTCTAACATCAAATTTACAGTGAGTATTCATATTTCCCTGATTGCCTTATACGTTCTTTTAAACGGTTGGTTGAATTGGTGTTACAGAAAATTGAAACGACCATACACCGGAGGGAGGTTCAAGAGCATGATCCTTTATTCACGCGTGGTCCCAGAGGAGCCTAACTCCAAATTCTGGGCCTGAACAAAGGATTTACAAGGCTTATATACCCTCCCTTGTGGGCTGCAGCAGAAGCGAGATACAGAAGTGGAATGCACAGGAATGCAGAGGTTAGTTTAGATTTCCTTATTTGGTTGGTTAGTGTCCTTTGCGCGCCCTTATCTCCTGGCTGGCTGGTGCAGGCTGGTACTGCCGTTTGCACTGGGGGAAGGGGACCCTGTGCTAAGGCCTACTGGGTTTTGGTCGCTTCCCTATATCATTGGGATGATTAGAGCTAATTTTTACTTAAGCTGCCTTGTTTAAATTAGTTAAAACACCACCTCATTATGGTCTCCCTGTCATCACATTCACATACACAGCAGCTGGGAGGGACTCAATGACAAATTGTAAGTGAACCACTGGACCAGAGAGTAACCTGCATGTCTCTGTGTTTTTTTTTTTTTTTAAAGTGAGATGTAATCGACATATAACATCACATTAATTTTGGGCATACAGCATAATGATTCAATATGTGTATATATTGCAACATGATCTCCATAATAAGTCTGATTAACATCCAGCACCATGCATAGTTATATTTTTTCTTGTGACGAAGACTTTTAAGATCTACTCTCTTAGCAACTTTCAAATATGCAATACAATATTATTAACTGTAGTCACCATGCTGTACATTACACCGCTATTATTTCTTTATTTTGGAACTGGAAGTTTGTACATTTTGACTCCCTTTACCTACTTCTGACACAGCCCAGGAAAGACACAGCCGGAAATCAGCCCCATTGGTGATCTGTGTGAAACAAATCACCACTTTGACACCTTAACCAATGTGCAAGGTTTCACGATGTTTGACCACCTCTGACAAGTCAGATTATCTTCCTGTGCTAACGGCTTCACAAATGAGACGAAGAATTAAAGGAGTACAGAGTTTCAAATGTCAAATTAAAATGTCACACAGATACACAAAAGTTAAGAGCTGCACATACTTAGTTTCTATAAAACATCCAGTGATGTCCAGGGATCAGAATCTGTTTCGTGGTGTTCAAGTTTTTGGGGTAGAGGGTGTTTGTCTCTAGCATCTTCCTTCTCCTTGTCCCCACCCCTGCCCCTCGCAGCTCCCCTGTGGCTGGGGTCCATGCTTCCCTATGTCTTCCTAGAGACCCCTACTAAAAAAAATCAATTTAGGTCTACTCTGACTCTAAATTCACCCATCTCTTCCTTCATCCTCTAATCAAAACTTCTTGCCCCAAGGACAAGAAAATACAGTCCTTGGAGCCATTTATTGTAAATTTATTCTAAAATTCTGTTACGCTTCAAGATAACAAAATTATAAAAGCCTGTAGACATTGGAGTCAGGGATGGAGTGGACTTCCGTCCCCACTACTTTGAGACCTTGGCCGAATTGCTTAACTTCTCTGAGCATTGGCTTTGAGGTAAACCAGGGGGTTGTGGGTAGGCCCAGGACATTTATGCACCCTATAACTTTCAGATAGCAGCTTCAGCCAAGCTCTGTTTTGTGTGGTGAGTCAAAATGATTAGTCTCAAGCCCTGGAGGGGGGGGCTCATGAAGAGTAGTGGTAAGACTCGGAGGCCAGAGAGAGGATGTGATGTCAACCCACCTTTCTTTGTTTTGTTTTTAACATGGACCAAGACTCATACGCTCCCTACCCAACACTACTTCCTCAAATCACCAAAGCAGAGAGGGTGAAACTGCCCTCCTGTACTCCTCACACCGCTTTCAGGCCATGTGTTGCTCACTCGTGACTGACTGGTCGTCCCTTTCTTTGGGTCCTTTGGGATGTTCCTTGAGACCAGATTTTGAGGCAGGAGGACAGCAGGGAGGGGAGAGCATGGCATGGTTGGCTTCACTCTCCTGCCCTTTAGAAAAGGCTCTGCCTGGAACTATTCATGTCAATAGTGGAGGGTAACGATCTTCCAAGAATGCAGTTACTAGCGTTTCATGGCAAGGTCACAGGCAAGCAGAGATGGATCCAGGACCTGCCCGGGTGGAGCTGTTTATTGTACGATTCAGCAGGTTGTTCTGGGGATCTTCCCCTCACATTTGAAATAACCTTCTGGCAGCCACTAAGCAAGCTGCGTCTGCATGGCACATTTTAAAATGCGGTTCTTGGAAGCCCCGGGGTTTCAATGACCAAGGAGAAGGGTGCCGGAGAGCAGAAAGGGCTCGAGGCACTCATTCCACTTCCATTTGGTGAGTTCTGCTTTGTTCAGTTTCATTTGTTAAGTCTGAAGGAAACATCACTTGGCAAAAGAACAGGACCTTGCTGCTAAACACACATACAGACACACTTGGGCAAACCAATCCTGCATATTCTGCTCAAGGGGAAATTAAGGGGGGATAATAGAGAGAGGGAGCAGGCAGAGAGCAAGCAGCAAGGCTCTTGAACTTGTCTGCACTACGAGACTTTATTACTAGTAGTAGGTGTTCCCAGTGAAGGTGAGGAAATATACGTTCATATTCGCGTGCGGTTGGTAGAGCTTTCAGATGCGTGGCTCTCGACTCTGCGCATTATGACCACTTGGGGAGCTTTGCAAGTGACTTGTGTCTGGGTTTCACCTCATAAAGTTTCAGGATCCTTGGTTATTAACCCAGCTCTGGAGGCTAGTAATTAAACACATTTATCCATATTGTAACATCAGAACAAATATGTATTATGTAAGTGTACACACTTATAAAATAATATATATTACAAATAAAAATTTTATAGGGAAACTGAGCACAGATATAGAGTTGAGTTATTAATAACGGCTATCAGTAATGACATATTTGGGTATTTCCCAATTTTATATTCTCCTCTGCTCATGAAGACACAAGAGAGTGGCCACAGGCTTCCCTGGCATCGTGTTAGATAAAGAGAGACCATAAAACCAGCTTTTATCATTTTGTGTTTTTTACATCAGCCAGAGTTATAGTTACATGCATTCATCTTTATGATCCATCCCTGCTTCCTGGTTACATAAGGAACATGTTAGAGAGCTGGCCTCCGAGTGAATTTCCAATGTCAATAACACGACTACAAGGAGTACCGGTCACGGCTGTGTGAAACACAAGGCTGTAGATGCCCACTCTGCTGGAATTAAGTTGTATCAAAGTATAAGCATTAAATAACTCCAGAAGCCATTTATTGTAAATTTACTCCAGATGTCTGTTGTTCTTCAAGATGACAAAGTCAAGCAGCTCACAACCAACTATAACATTAAAATTTAAAACAAACATAAGAGCTTCTTTTCAAGTATTTCAAAGGGCTGTGTTTCTTAGATCTATTGCTTTGAAAAGTCATGTGTTGATAGAACCATAAAACGATTCACCCTAAACAATTCTTTAAAACCCATGGAAGTGAATCAGGAAATATTTACCACACACACTGATCTTGGAGGGCGATATTCTTCCCTTGTTAATGTAGCTGCTTCCAAGCAGGATTCTTTTCTAGGGAGCCATGGCCTTTGTTGTCAGGAGCCAAATAACGTTCCCCAAACTCTGGGGGTGCTGCCGCCCCTCCGTTGCAGGGAAGCCTATGAAAGGAAAGAGGAGGTCCCTCACCCCATAGTGACTGTTCTGTTTTGAGATCAGCACAGGTTCGAAAGAATACTTCTGAGACATGGAAATGGTCTCCCAAATTCAAATGTAGACCTGCATAGGGCACTCGAAAAAACTCTGGGAAAGATGGTTAAGAGAACACTCCTGCGTGGGGGTTACGTACGGGGCAGTGACGGAAGTTCCAGGGCCGATCTTGTGCAGGCTGTGCTTCTCCGTCCAGGTTCTTAGGTCTAGAACAGTTGTAGCCAGGAAGTCACACGCAGAATCTTTCCATTCCTTGCGCTACTTACTAAGGTCACTTGTGAATGGAAATATTTGAGGAAATAAATAAGTGTATTCTACAACCCCTCCCCCACCCTTATTCAGCAAATGACATTTCCCAGCAGGCAATAGGCAGGGAGGAAATGAACACTTTCTGAAAGCCAGCTATAGTTCAGGCGCTGTGCTAAGCACTTTTATATGAATTATTTCCTTCAATCCTTACAAATACCATACAAAATGTTATTTTGCAGATTGGCAGTTTAAGTTTCAGAGAAGCTAAGTCATTTCCAAATTGGAGACTGAATTCTCTTTTTAAATTTTATTTTTATTGTTTACGCTGTTACAATTGTTCTTACTTTTTCTCCCTTTCCCCACCTCCTCCCAGCCCCGTCCTCTCCCCTGCCCAAGCCAGCCCCCACGTTGTTGTCCGCGTGCATGGGTTGTGCGTGAATGTTCTTTGGTTAATCCCTTCACCCCCTTTCATCCACACCCCTGCCGCACTGCCTTTCC
>PVKM010035601.1:0-15098 GCA_004027735.1 Carollia perspicillata | reverse complement strand
CTAAATTTTACTTTGCCTTCAGACCTGTCTCTACTCATATATCATTCATTTTCACAGGAATTAGCATTGTAATGACATTATTGTTATTGTTCTCTTATTTCAAGGGTGCCTGCGAAACACTGTGTTGTCCTGAGAAACACGAGTTGTGACAAGTTCAGCTTTTTCACCAGCTGCTTGCTCTGGGTCCTTGCATGTGGTCGTATCAGATAAATTAAGCACACACTCTGCTTGGGCTGCTGTGTGAAATCACTGGTGGTTGTGAAATAGTTGCTTTCTTCAGATATGAGGAATCTTCATTTAGTTAGTATTTCCAATACACTATTTTCCTGATGGAGAAGTTCTTATTAATTAATGTTCAAGTCTCCATCTGTCAATGATTTATTTTCTAGTGAAACAATCACAGAGCTACATAAAAACTAAATTTGTAGGTATGAGAAAACTAAATTAATTAAATTAGGAAAAGTAGTCTTATACACTACCACGATACCAAATATCCAGTGTACCTGAGGCAGCATTTTGGAAAGTGCGTCTCACAGGGACCCGGGCACGAGGAGCAGGTGTGTGTTAATGGTCTTTCCCAGCATGCCGCTGTGCTGACGAGTCTCTGACCTCTTTACCACACTCATTCATGAGAAATTTTTGTCATCATGCTAGTCTCAGAGACTACTACTAATAATAAGTATTTAGAAAGTATTCTTGATTGTGCTTTTCAGACATCCTTCTTTACCTCTGCATTTATACAGTGGAAGCTCCCCTTTCCTACCTAATTAGAATTTCTTTTTTGTTTATTTTCAAGAGGTTTATCTAAAAACATACAGACTAATAGTGATACAATAAAGGAGAACATTAATAACAATAATAACATAAATACTTTAATTTATTATGGGCTTGGCATGGTTTTATGTCAGTGTTTTGCATACACAATACAGTTTAATCCCCCAGATGTAGATCTTGTTATTATGCCTATTGGGGAGTGAGGGGGAAAAGGCAATAGAAAAGCTGATTTCTTAAGGTATCAAAGATGAAAAATAGCAGAGCTATAATTTTTATCCAGGTTGACAACTTCCAAAGAAAATGCTATTAGCCAAATAACCAAATTACCTCCTCCTAGTCATATTCTGCTCTAAGTTTTAGGGAGAGATTTACTCCTATTCTCACCCAAACAAGCCAGTGTTTCACACCTAGTAAATTACCCAGTCATGTCCCCCTTCCTCTTTCTCCCAAAAGCCTCCCCTTTCTTCAGTTACCTCTTACTTCCATACTCAGAGGGGGATTCTAGTAAGTCCAAGCTGAAAAATGCAGGACATGCTCCAGATATGTGATTAGCCTAGGTTTAGCCCTATGAATTAAGCTGGGCCAATCAGATACAACAGGGGTGTTGAATTCATTTTCACCAGGGGCTACACCAGCCTTCCGGTTGCCTTCAAAAGGCTGGATGTAATTTTAGGACTGTATGAATATAATTACTCCTTAACTAGAGGCAAGTTGCGAGTTCCACCAGGTGGAAACAAGGTGCCCAGCAGATAAAACAATGGGGAGGGTCAGTCTCAGCCCTCGGGCATTATGTTTGCCGCCTGTGATGTATGAGGAAAGGATTTGTGCTGTTGTTTTGTTGCATATTTAAGAGAATGCTGTCTCTCTCTCTCTCTCTCTCTCTCTTTCATTTTACCACACGCAGAACAGCAATGGGAGGAAGGCATCACAGACAACTGCAGAACAAAGTCATAGAAAGAACTTGGCCCTGATCATAGACTTGTTCCTTTAATAACAAACCTGGAGCCCACATTTTTTTCTTCCCATTTATTTTTTCATCGGTCTCTCCTAAATATTTTATTTTTAACAGAATTCTGGATGTTAAAAATACACCTTTGATAGAATAATGAAATTGAAGCCCCATGTAATTCCTGCATGAGGAATCAAATTTCTCATAGAATAACATTTTGCACTTGGAATAGCACCCTATTTTGTAGGCTGAATAAGACAAAGTGTTTATCCAGAACATGATACAAATAAGCTGACATGAACCTTTTGATCTCAGGCAGATCCCTAAACTTACTTAACATACTAGCTCTTTTCATCTCAGATAAACCTATAGCTACGAAAACATCTTTTAATGATTTTTTAAAAAGGAAAGCAGGTTTTTGATCCCTCCCAGCAAAAGATAACTATTTAACACCTGTAAAAACTGTCAGACAATGAGAAATTTAAAATCTTATTGGCTTCATTTTACAGGAGCCTTCAACACTAGGACAAGTGAAGACAATCAGCACATCCTCCTACTTTAACCTGTGTATACTTGTTTTACCACCATTTGCCATGAACAAACTTAGCTGAAATATTGTCTCAAGGGTACTGGATGTTACACATGTAAATAAATATAGATATGAGGGGGGACTCCTGCAAACAACAGAATTATCTTCCAGAGAATGGGCCCCTTGTAATACCGACTTTCCCCACTTAGGTGAGTGTTCTAGGAAGCCATCTGTATCAGTGTTCCAGCTGGCATGGTTGTGAGAGGCTGCATTAGGCTTCAGTGAAATTTTCATGAAGACTCTTTCAACACATTTGCCCATTTTGTGATGGATGATTTACGAGTGCAACTACCCACACTGCACTGGGTGTTCAGCAGTTTTTGACCAAAAACATCATGATCCCCAGGTCCCACTCTCCCTATTCACCAGATCTTGCCCTCGAGCCACTTTTTTTTGGTCCCCAAGATGAGAGAAGTCCTCAAAGGGAAACATTTTGCTGATGTGGGAGAGGTACAACAAAAAACATCAGAAGCACTAAAACACATCAACATCAATGCGTTCAAAAACTGTTTTGAGCAGTGGAGAAAATGTCTTGATAGGTCTGTTGAAACAAATGGAGAGTACTTTGAAAATGACTAAAGTTTAAATATGTAATAATAAATTTTTTATAAATAAATTCTATTTTTGAATCTCTCCTAGTATATGTATATGCATATATATATAAATATATATATATATATACCTGAGAATACCTGAGAATGTTGAACATGTGAACACGTATGGGCTGCAATTAACAAAGATAGGTGACTGACAGTGTCACACCTAGAAGCTGACTGGGGACTCCAAAAACTACTGTGTCTGAAATTTTGATGCAAGATCTTGGCATGAAACATGTCATGGTAAAATCTGTTCCATGGCTTCTGCTACCAGAGCAGAAGGAATATCGTGCTGCAGTTTCTAATAACTTGATTCAAACTGCTACCAGTGAACCAGATTTCCTTAAGAAGGTCATAACACGAGATGAACCATGGGTCTATGGCTATGATTATATGGAAATCAAGAGCCAGTCATGCCAATGGAAGTTTCCTGGTTCTCTACATCCAAAGAAGATACGGCAATACCACAGAAAGATCAAGACCATGTTAACTCTTTTTTGGGGGGAAAGTGTTGTCCATCACTAGTACTCTCCTCCAGGTCAAAAATTTAACAAGGAGTACTACCTCAATGCTCTTCGTCAGTTGAGAGATGCAATGCACCCAGAGTGGCTGCAGCCATGGGCAACTGGTGCTTATCAGCTTCATCACAACAATGTGCCTGCTCATGCACCATGCCTAGTGCAGAGATTTTCCACAAAACAGCAAATCACCCAGGTGGCTCAGACCCACTACAGCCCAGATTTGGCACCCCATAACTTTTGGCTTTTCCTAAAATTAAAATCAGCTTTGAAAGGGAGGAGATTTCAGACTGTCCATGAGATTCAGGAAAATATGACAGGGCAGCTGATGGTCATTCCAACAAAGGATTTTGCAGAATGTTTTGAACAGTGAAAGAGACACTGGGAGAACTGTGTGAGGTTCTACTTTGAAGGGGACTGAGTCATCCTTGTCCTATGTACAATGTTTCTTGTATCTTGTATCTTCTTGCATAAATGTCTCTCTTTTTCATAGCGTGTGGCTGGATACTTTTTGGGCAGATCTCTGTGTCAAAGAGAACTGAGTTTAGGATGCTCTGCTGTATTTCATAATTGACATTTGACTCAAAAGCAACTTAACTGAAACTAAGATGAAAAAAAAGGAAGCTAATATAAAATGCATTTTTCGTTCCTTGTACATTTCAACTACTGACCTGTTATTTTATACTGGTCTTTAAATCCTCCATAGCCCTAAGGTTTTTTGTCTTTTTTTCCCATTTGAATATACAGCCAGTATTGCACTCACAAGTTCATCTAAGTTTATTATTATCATGCTGCCTAATGTCAGTTGCACGTCTTGCTGTGATCCTTACAGTTTACCCATATCCAAACTCCAACTCCTTATCGTGTTTTTCTACTTTACTGATCCTTAATCGTGACTTAGCTATACCCAATATGGCTATTGCTACTCACGACCCAAAAACATCTTTTAATGACCTCCAATCTAGACACACAATATTTAAGTCATTTTGAAATTCAAATAATAATAATAATAATAATAAACTAAAGCAAATCATGCCTAGACAAGAGAATGGTTAGCTAATTCAGCTGCTAGTCTTTGATCACCTTAGGTATACTAACAATATTATATATTTTATATAAACAATATATAATAATATATAATATTATTGTTATTATTATATATTGTATGATATATTATGATATATTGTGTAGTATAATATATAATACATAACACATACACATTATACATATATTACATGTGCATAATTATACATATATAATATATAATACAATAATATATTATACATTATGTTTATGACATTAAATTACAGAATAGGACAACTGGGAGTATAGAGAATGCCTAAATATTTTTTCTAAAATTACATTATAAATAAAAAACAGTATGTGTGATAAACAGTTCTAACAATGGATACTTAATTTTGACTTATTTTTCTGGCCCAATAGAGCAAGAGCTTGTATCCACAGTTTTGGCTTTGGAAATGTTAGCAGTAGTAGTCATTTTGATATCCTTGATAATTAGATTTGTAAAAGTTATATTTTAAGCCTCCTGTCCTAGTCAAGTCTTTTTTCCTAAATAGTGTGCTTTATTTTTTTGAAAATCAATACACTTCTATAACTTTTCCTATTATAAATTCCTTATCCTTTTATTGTAGAGTATTTCCTTATAACTTTATTATAATTAATAATTAAATTTTAAAAGATCCCCTTTTGAGTTTCATATTAAAAATACACCGAAGTTAAAAATATAAGATATTAAAAATCTCTGCAAACTGTCATCAATAAACCAATATGATGAAACTTGTCTTATCTAGGCTGCTGAGAAGGAAGGCAACCTATAATTACATTTTCTGGTTCCTTATTTTCAGAAGCAGTTGTCTCTGTTTAAATGGTTTCTGCTTTTGTGAGCTTCTGTTTTCTTGATTATTATTGGTTCTTCTGTCATTTTGAGGGATGAATGGACAACATTTCTGTACTTTAAAATATCTGAATGGAGAGCTGGCTCCTCAAACAAGATGACATTAGTAAATGTACTTAACAACCTTTTAATAGCTAAATCGGATGACTCTATGTCTGGCTTTATTTGACTAGATCTAATTTACCTGATGCCTTCAGCATAATTAATCAGATAATGCACTCTTGCGAATGCCATCATTTCATGTCTTGAAAGGGCTAAAGAGACTGGTTTTAGTATCTTGGGTATTGCTTGTCATTCACATGACCACCTACTTTGTTTGGCTTTGTTTAAATAAAAAATGCTGGTATTGTATTTCTAATGCTCTTTAAATTGACATCTGTCGTTTCAGTTGATAAATGAGATAATGTTTGATAGTTGCTTCCCTTTACCAAAAAGAAAAAAGTCAGTCGAGGAAAATTCAGATTATTGAATGCCATATAGAGAAAGAGAAAAAGATCCCTAGGAAAAAATAGCATATTTAGGTTGTCTCTCAAAATTTTAAGTACACTATTACAGTGGAAAACTACAACTGATAACATAATGCAGAACTGTAAGGACAAGTTTATAAATTTTTCTAATGACATTAT
Source organism: Carollia perspicillata (assembly GCA_004027735.1). Lineage (NCBI taxonomy): Eukaryota > Metazoa > Chordata > Mammalia > Chiroptera > Phyllostomidae > Carollia > Carollia perspicillata. The sequence continues at coordinate 9,131 of PVKM010035601.1, read as the reverse complement.
ATTAAATATTAAAATAGAAATGAAAATTTCACTAACCAAGCTAATTCAAACATCTAAAATGTAGTGACTATCAAAATTCAATGACTAGAGTATATACACAATCTCATATTTTTATCCCTGAATCACTATTTTCACTCAACCTTGAGTGTCAGGCGATTGATACTTTTTTCTGCACTGTTTGATAGTCTGGAGACACACAAAAAAACTGGAACTATCCATCGTTCAAATTATTAAATAAATTAATGTGAATAGAGGAATGTCTATTGATCTTTGGAGATAACAAGTGTATTCAAGTAAGACTGAATGGAAGAGATGCAGGTGAGTGAACAGGAGAAGTCTGACATTAAATGTAGTTCCGGAAACACCCATATTCATTTTCCTTTGCAACATCAAATATTTCTTTTTTACCTGATAAATTTTGATCTTTGGTCTACTTATATTCTCTATCTGTCCCCACTTGTTTGGAAATCTTATCCAATCTCATGGCTTTAAATGCTAACTGGAAAATGATAGCTCACAATTTATGCTTCTAGCCAGGTTTTCTCCCTTGAACTCCACACTTATTTATTCAACAGCCTATTTGTAGTCATTGCAAACTTGTCTTGTCTAAAAGAGTAGTTACCCCCTCCTCCAAATATTGCTCCTCCCAAATTTTGCCTTCTTCCCAATCTCAGTTAATGGCAACACCACGTATTCTCTTTATCAGACAAAATCTTGGAGTAATCTTGATCTCATTTTTCCTTTTAAATCACATATCCAATACATCACTAAATTCTATTGTTTATCTTAAAAATATACCTGGAATCCAGGCAACGTTTTTAAGCCATGCCCCAAATTGATCTGATATGAATTCCTGTTGGTGTTAGTTCATTTACTCACCATAGCTTTTACTGGTCTAAAAAGTCCACTTTTGCCCCATTTCACTCTATTTCTTTAAAAAATAACGAGAGCGGACTTATTAAAATATAAGACAACTTCAGTGATCATGAGATCAAATCCTTCAATGGCTTTTCATATGATTCAGAAGAAAAACCAAATTTCTTATAATGCCTTACAAAGAAGGTGACCTTAACATCTAAATTGGGGTATTTAAAAAAATAAAAGGGGCACTAGCCAGCAGATGAGATCTAAGCCTGGCTTAGATAAATCAGGATATATGGCAACCTACTTCAAAGGGCTTATTCACTCTTGTCCTCTGTTACCCTTTAATCTCATCTCCTTCCCCCAGCCCTATTAACCACTCTGCTGTAGCCACATTGCTTTATCTCCAAACTGCAAGGGAAATTCTCCCACTTTCATAGGGTGTTCTCTTCAGCCTAAATACATGTCTTCAGGATCGTCACGCGAATCATTCTTTCACTTCAGGTGTTTTTTTTTTAAATGGCATAATTTATGCCAGCTCTCTCTGACCAAGTTATATAGTATGCCAACTTCTTTCCCCTTCCTATCCTTCTTGCTGCTTTGTTTCCTCCACAGCACTCATCAACATCAGACAAACTGTATATTATTTTATTTAATGTGTGTGTCCCCTCATTAAAATATAAGCTCTGTGGGAGAGGCATTTTTGTGCTGAAAGGTTTTTTTAAATCCATTTGGGATTTATTTTTATTTTTTTAAATTATTTTATTATTGTTCAATTACAGTTGTCTGCATCTACTCCCCACCACTCCCCACCCAACCCAGCCAAACCCACCTCCCTCCCTTGCTTCCACCACCACCCCCCTTGGTTTTGCCCATGTGTCCTTTAGAGTTGTTCCTGAAAACCCTTCTCCCTCTCCTCCCCCTCCCCATTCCCCTCTGGTTACTGTCAGATTGTTCTTAATTTCAATGTCTCTGGTTATATTTTGCTTGCTTTAGTTTTATAAGAAGGTATTTATTGAATTTTCAAGCTTGCATAAGCTTGTCTGGATTTTGTTTGATCTCTCCCAAACCACACATGTCTGAAAACTCTTATGCTCAAATCCATGAGGTTAGACAAATGCCCTCAATGCCTACTTAATTGAGTATGACTTACTTTAGTACTACTCATAAATATATTTAAGATGCTACATTAAAAATATTTTTGTCAGCATATTTCATTGTTTTAAATGAAAATATTGACACAGGGGAAATGTCAATGCATGTACTTAGTCCAAGATGTTGCCAGGAAATACAGATTCCTAGATAGGACTTTAAAAGTTACCAGATTTAAAAATGGTTGCTTCATGTTTCAGTTTGCTCTTATATCCCAAATGCTTCCAGATGTAAAAAGGTTGAGGTCTTATTAAAAAATAATAGCTATATGTATGTAATTTCTTCATACTTAACTGAGGAAACTAGGACACCTGGTATTCTCCTAAAATCCTTTTAGATTATTTATTAGACAGCATTATGTCTCACATTCATTCAGGTTGTCTAGTTTGAAAACCACATAAGACAGTAGCATCAGTGATTTGCTGATGTTTTCTAAGAAAACTGTATTTTTCCCCTCTATGGTCTCTTAAAGCTAAAAACCTAGTTAAACTTATATAAAAAATAAAGTATTTCACCCCAGAACTATGTCTAATTTTTCACTTTAGTAGATGGCAGTGTCCAGACTCTCTTAAATAGAGTCCCTTCTGCTGCTGTCTATAGCTTTTCTCTCTCCATAAAGACTCACAATAATGTTTTGTCCATATAAAAAACAAACAACAAAAAATAAGCCATGCCATTTACTTAGTTATTTCTATCTATCTATTCCTTAGATTAAAAAATCTCCTACATATAAACTTGGAAAAGCAAGAATAAAAATACTTGTCATCCAAATTTGGGTACCCAAATTTGGGTACCCAAATTTGGACTTTAGTTAAAGACACTCCATGACACTCGGTAATGTGAAATTGGCCTCATTATTTTCTTATTTTTCAGAAGATATCTTGTAAGGACATAATTACTGTATCACAAGCACAGTCTTTTCTATATATTTATCATTAATTTCAATCATGATTCTCCATCTACATATTTTCCTAAAATGATACTCATTCTACAATGGACTAGCCTATGGAGATAGAATAATTGTGCTTGTCTATGACATATCTTTAAAAAGATGTGTTATGACATGCCATTGTTAATGTGTTAAATTCTTTAAAAATCATCTGTCTCTAGTTTCAAAGTTTGACAGAGATGAAAAATATCCTGGGCAAACTTCTAAAATCCTTAACTATCAGGAGTACAATTTGCTATTTCTTAATGCAATATGCAGCTAAAGACATTCTCCATAGACTTGGCTATTCTTTATAGCATGGTTTAATCAAAAGAAGTTAATCTTCTGATATTCAAATCTTGCCTAGCCGCTTATACATAACTTATGTTTATTTATAATATAGTGTCTGTAGCTACTTCATCTCAGACATCCTAGGAATTTTGTGAGCATCAACTATTAGTCAATGCTGTATTTTCTGATAAAAGGAGAACTTTAAATGCAAAATGATTGAGCTGTTATTGCCTTTCAACTTATAAGTTATGTAGTTTTTGAAAATTATTGCATAAGAAAAAATGACCTGCAATAGCCAGATTTAATCTAATGTTTTAAAGCTCCAGGTGATTAAGGATTAATCAATGGATTCACTAGTTAAACTAAAATAAGGGAACTATTTATTTTAATCAACAAAGTTTTATTTTATATTTTTATCAGCACCTTAAACTTTTTAATGAAAATTAAGAAAATGAAAAATTATCCTTCCTGTCTTAGTTTAAGCTTTAACTGCAGTATTATAGTGTGTATATGATTTGTATCTTCCTTTTCACTTAAGAGTAAACAATAAGAAATTGTCTTTATGACAATAACATTTTGTGAGTGTCATTTCAATGATTGTAAAATATATCATCATATCAATAACACTACAATGTATTTTATAATTGTACTTTATGATGTAGGTTTATTTTTTGATACCACATACAATGCTGCAGTGAATATTTTTGTTTATCAATGTATTTTGAGATAGTTCACAACACCAAAATATCAGAAATGGTATTAGCTCATTTTCAAAATGAAAATTGCCACATACATCGCAAAATACATGTATCGAATCCCTAATATAAGGACCTTCTCATGAGCAGGCTTTGACAGGGGCACCTGAAGAATGGGACCCCTCATCCATGGCTATTACTTTCCCATGTGTTTTGGGTTTAATTTTGTCTCCAAAAAAGACACGTTAAAACCCCAACCCCTAGAAGCTCAGGATGTGATGTTATTTGGCAACAGTATTGTTGAAGATATAAATAGTTCAGATAAGATCCCACTGGAGGAGGGTGAATGCTTAACCCTTACGACTGCTGTTCTCATACAGAGAGGAGAAACAGACATAGGAGGGGAGGATGCCGTGGAATCCTCGGGGCATGGATCACAATTCTGAAGCTACAAGCCAAGGCATGCTGAGCATTACAGGCAAATCATCAGAATTTATGAAGAGGCAAGGAAGTATTGTCCCATAAAGATTTTACAGAAAGCATACTCCTGCTGACAGCTTAATTTTGTACTTTTAGACTCAGAAACTAAGACAATACATTTCTTTTGTTTTAAGACACAATTTGTGGTAATTTGTTATGATAGCTCCAGGAAGCTACAAGGCCCAAGCCACATGAATGCACATACCTACCAACAACACACACACACAAACACACACCATCCCTATCTAACCTTTTCCTAGTTTATTGTTAGTACTTCTTTATTCATTGTTCTTTCCTCAGATAATTTTCTGTCTATGTTACTAAGTCAAGTAAATCATTGCTATTCCATCCAGCCGACCTGTCTCTGGCCACCTCGAGCTCTGCTCATTCAGAAGTTCAGCTTGCTCCTAACCGCCAGGTATTATTTTTCCTGTTGTTTGTTTCCCGCAAAGGGATCGAGTCTATATTTTCTGATCTTTTAAAAGAGATCTTACTATCTTTGTTTTATTGATTCATTCATTTAAACTCTATATTTAATCGCTCCTAGATACCTTTCCTCATTTACCAAAAGACGATAATTTCACTTAAACATTCTTTGAATCAACATTCTAAAAAAACAATTATATATTGTTTTAAAAAATGAAAGGTGCTAGTATGTTTGTTAATGAAAGGACTTCTTTCACACATTAAGGGAAAATAGCTTGCAGCTATGAGAAATCAATACTGAGTTTATTTCAATAAGTTATAGTTTAGATTGACTTGTTATTTATATTTAAAGCCTTTATTTTAATGTTTTAGATGTTTTAAAATGAATTTTAATAATAAATTTCAACATTATTCATTTCAGTTGATTTATAGCAATGTTCAGAAAACTGAGAAAGTTGATTAAAATAATTTGCTGTTGTGTTTGTTATCCAAACCTATGCATTTTGAGTTAGTTTAATAATTCCCATTGCTCAAATTTAAACTAAGCCTTCAGTATGCTCTTACTCAAGGGTGATATTGTATGAGGGAGAGAGAGAAGGTATCCCCTCCATAAATGTTATCAAACTACAATGCTTCACAACCTAAGTAATAACAATAATGTTACAGAAAAATGCCTTATCAAGACAAGCCTCTTAGACTCTAATAACGTTATCATTCCTGCATTCCTTGCATATAAAAGCTCTACTGCTTTTATTCATATTTTTCTCAAAAGTAAGGCATTCTTTTGATAATGTCTAGAAAGAGATATGATATACTCACTTTGAAGAGTTTTATTTTTCCACCCTGGCTGGTGTAGCTCAGTGGATTGAGCACGGGCCTGTGAAGCAAAAGGTCACTGCTTCGATTCCCAGTCAGGGCACATGCCTGGGTTTCAGGCCAGGTCCCCAGTGGGGGATGCATGAGAGGCAACTACACACTGACGTTTCTCTCCCTCTCTTTCTCCTTCCCTTCCCCTCCCTCTAAAAATAAATGAATAAAATATATTTTTTAAAAGTTTTATTTTTCCTTGTAAATAACTAACAGGCTTTCACTAACCAGAAATAAAGATATAGACCTCGTCTTCAAACAGATTCCAGAACGATAAAGCTTCTCTCTCTCTGGAAGTGAGAAGGCAGCTAAACTTTTTCTAATTTCAGGATCATTCTCCTGTAATGCATCTCATCGCACCTGCTGCTACAGCCTGTCTCACAGCACATCAGGCGGTCGAGATAGTTGGGGTTTGGGAAACTGAAGTGAGTTCTTGCTCTAGCTGCTGATTTGGCAATGACTCAAAGACAGGGACTCTACACACACAGGTGCACACACCCACACACTTATGCATACAGGTACACATACACGCACCACATAAATAATGCATGTTTATAGATACTGCACATAGACATAGGTACATACACACACAACAGCAGGCTAACTTGTTGGCTCATGAGTAGGATAAAAACTCAGACCATTCTATTTTAACAGATCTATGTTACATTGTCTATAGTACAGATACAGGTTTAAATTTGCTTTAGGCAGATTTATAATACAGAGTGCACATACAATCACAATAATTTATAATACCAAATTTCCAGATTTTGAAAAATGTGTTGTGATCAGAGACTGTCCTGGTCCTTAGAAAATTATGCGATGAACCATTAAGGTATAAAGGCTTATGATGTCTGGAACTTACCTCAAGTTGTTTGAACAACAACACAAACATCAAAACAGAGAGTTATAAAGTCAATGTACAAAATGTTCACATTGCTGAAATTGGGTCAAGGGTATAATGGAGCTCCCCAAAATACCACCAGAAAAGCCTATTGGTTGGGTATAACTAAATTTATTAGACTTTCTAATAAAAAGGAGAGAACCTAACTCTGACCAAGTCCCAGTAGTGTCTCAAAATGGGTGAATAAGGAGGGTAATAAAACAGGGCTTGCAAGATGGGCAACTGATTAGGATTTGGAACAATTGATAATGAATGCCTCTGGATTGGTGAACACAGCAAAACATCTTCTTGATCAGCAAGCTATCCGTCTTGACAAGTAACCTGTTTCAGTTTTATCTCCGTGGGGTAGATCTTTCTTGGAGAACTAGCCAAGACATTTTTACTTGATCCCAGTATTAACATTGGGACAGGAAATGATGTTGGCTTCAGTTCTCATCTTGTATAATTATAGCAGTCTAAAATTTCATAAAATATGCATAATATTCTCAGCTATCCCTGTAGTCAAGGGAAAATTATTAGATAATTGGAAAGGCTGTCTAAAAATAGAGACTGGATATCTAAATAGTTAAGCATAATTAAAATAAAGGCCTCTATGAATTTAGTTATCATAACTTTATAGCCATAAACTAACAAAGTAGAATAATATTTTAACTTCATTTTCTTATGGTTAAGTCAAACTACTGAGCAAAGCAGTCAACAATCCCTGTGACCCTGTGAATACTTCCTTTGGTTTTGTGTAGAAATTAGAAGTCAAGTGTGAGTTCACAAAAATATACATTGCAGAAACCTATGTAATTTGACATAAAAATGAATTATAAATAATCAATGTAGAAGGCTCATCAAGGCCTTGTTTCCAGCAAATGTTTGTTGCTAATTATACCATAGCTGTGTGACCCGAACGTTTGTATTAACTGTCGTACAACACACTGCTGTGAGAAAGTTGCCAAGCATATTAACATCCACAAGTCCCTACATTGTGGTGTTTTTATTTTTCATTTGTCACAGTATTTTTGAATTTACAGATTTGCTGTGTGAAAAGATATCAAAATGTATAATGAGAATCAAGAAATACGATGTTATCATTTTGTTTTAATGTTTCTTGATATGTTCCCACCCCATATAGTTTTCATACTGAGAGCACACTGACCTCAAATAATGAAAGACCAACATGCCACTCTCAAGCACCCTCAACATCCTATTTCACAATTCATAATTTTGTACATTTCTATGGGTTTATATACAAATATTCATATATTGGCATGCATATTACTAAATATTGAACATATTACAAAAATATAATACCTATAAGTATATACTCAAGTATCAATGTCTTTAAAACTAAGAGGCAAAGCAATTATTTCTAACCTGTTATAAATGTTCATGTATACATATATTTCATATGATCTCTCTCTTTCCATACACACACACACACAGAGTCATATATTTATTTGAGAGGCAAATCTGTGAGACTAGTTTTTTTACATCACATTCTGCTCTTTAACCTCTAATTTCCTCAGAAGCCTAGCTACCAGTTCTCAGCTACTTAAATATCATCTAATGTTACAGGGAAAACAAGCAAAAATGTTGGGTAAAAGAGACGATTGAGCCTCCTTTCTGGATGGGCATGGATTGTGGAGCCTTCACAATCACATTTTTCAGAATTACACTTGCACATTTTGCTGGGGGGTGAATCTGTGGTGACATGTTGGTATCACACTTTGTAAAGCATGATCGCAGAACTAGATCTATGGCTAAATGACTGAGGTAACTGAGCTGGCCCAAACTGTAAGTACTATCCCTGTACTTATAAATTTCTAGTTTTGTGGAATGCTTTTGTTCATTTTATAGGACAACTGTAGAATTAAATATTATCCCTAGTTTTGTTCATTTTGATGGCTCTTTAGATAGACTTCTTTTTAATAGTCTTGATCGATAGTGTTGATATTTATACCATGCAGTTATTTTTTAAAATAAGGTATAGAGAAATATATTTAAACTAATCTACTTATGACTAGAAGGCAAATTTCAGGTTCTACATCCATTACGTAAATTTAGATATATTATTTAATTTTGCATTGTTCTTTTTATTTGTCTTTAAAATAAGTTTGCATGTGAGCAGCAGAGTGGAAGTATAGTTAAAAGGAAGGCTCTGAAGACAGCCTGAGTTGGAACCCATGTTCTGCCATGTATCACCTGCATGACCTTTTCAATTATTGCTGTCCTTGTGCCTCAGCACCCTCATTGGAAGAAAAGATGACCTTCCTCAGAGGGTGGTTATGTGTATTTATTAGTTAGTTCATATTAAGCCTTTAAATAATGCCTCTTCTACAGTACCAGCAACTAGTTAACTAGTATGTTTTAAAGATAATAATGCTTTCCAATTTGGATGCCTTTTATTTCTTCTTTTTGTCTGATTGATGTGACTACAACTTGAAGTACTATGTTGAATAAGGGTGGTGGAAACAGACATTCTTGTCTTGTTCCCAAACTCAAGGGGAATACTTGTAGTATTTGCCACCGAATATGATGT
>PVKM010035599.1:0-15109 GCA_004027735.1 Carollia perspicillata | reverse complement strand
TCCTTTTATTTCTTATCCTACCCACTTATGAAAATGCAAATATGCAGAGAAGTGGCTTAAAGAGTGAGGCAGGAGCTCTCTGCTCCTCCAGTTTGACAGACAGCCACACCTACCTGGGCAGTGCCAACCACAACCCTGAGACACGATGGTGAAGGTCAAGTGAAAGGATTTGGCCGTATTGGGAGCCTGGTCACCAGGGCTGCTTTTAACTCTGGCAAAATGGGGTATCATTACCATTAATAACTCCTTCATTGACCTCAATTACATGGTCTACATGCTCCAGTATGATTCTACTCATGGCAAGTTCAAAGGCACAGTCAAGGCTGAGAACAGAAAACTTGCCATCAGTGGAAAGCCCATCTCTACCTCCCAGGAGTGAGATCCCACCAACGTCAAATGGGCTGATGCTGGTGCTGAGTATGCTGTTGAGTCCACTGGTGGCTTTACCACCGTGGAGAAGGGTGGAGCCAAGAGGGTCCATCATCTCCACCCCTTCTGCGAATGGCCCTATGTTTGTGATGGCTGTGAACCATGACAACTGTGACAACTCCCTGAAGACTGTCACAATGCCTTCTGCACCATCCACTGCTTGGGCTTCCTGGCCAAGGTCATCCATAACATGCTGGAGGGTCTTACGACCATAGTTCACGCCATCACTGCCACCCGGAAGACTGTGGATGGCCCCTCTGGGAAGCTGTGGTGTGATGGCCGAGGGTCTGCCCAGAATTCCTGTTCCACTACTGCTGCCAAGGCTGTGGGTAAGGCCGTCCCTGAGCTGAATGAGAAGCTCCCTGGCATGACCTTCTGTGTCCCCATCCCCAATGTATCAGTTGTGGACCTGACCTGCCGCCTGGAGAAAGCTGCCAAATATCCTATCAAGAAGGTAGGGGCCATGGATTCCACCACCAACAGTGTGATGATTCTTGGGGAGAGGGGTGGTGGAGGTGGAAGAAGGTATGGGGGGGATAAATGATAATGAAAAAAATACAAAAGAAGAAGGTAGTGAAGCAGGCATCAGAGGGCCCCCTCGAGGGCATCCTGGGACATATTGAGGATGAGGTTGTCTCCTGAGACTTGAACAGTAATGCCCACTCCTCCACCTTTGATGCTGGGCCTGGCATTACTTTCAAAGACCACTTTGTCAAGCTCATTTCCCAGTATGACAATCAAACTGGCTACAGCAACACGGTGGTGGAACGCATGACCTCAAGGAGTAAGAGATCCCTGGATCGTTAGCCCCAGCAAGGAAGAGAGGCCCTCAGCTGCTGGCAAGTCCTTGCCCCACGTTGACCCCTCAACACGCCGAGCATCTCCTGACCTCGTTTCCACCCTGGACCCCCTGAAGAAAGGGACGGGCTTAGGAAGCCCAACCTTGTCATGCAGCATCAGTGAAGTTCACTGTACGCCCCTCCCCAAAAAGAATGAGGCTGGAATCTATGGTAGTGTGAAAAGAAACACTTTGGGTAAAAACAAATTCAATGCAGTAAAAAGTTCATTATCAAATAAATGAATACCACCCTCTAATTCAACTGGATAAAAATATAGGATTATATTATTACTCTCAATAAACAAAACAAAACAAAACAGCAATTTAAAAATATTTTCCAGTTATGGTGTGGCAGGGATGAGAAAAACACTTTTGCATTGGCTGGTATTGCTCAGTGGATTGAGTAACAGGGCCGCAATCCAAAAGGTCGCCGGTTTGATTCCCGGTCAGGGCACATGCCTGGGTTGTAGGCCAGGTCCCCAGTTGAGGGTCTGTGAGATGCAACTGATTTCACTCTCTCTAAAAATAAATAAATAAAACATCTAAAAAAACTCACTTTCATTTATTTGCTTTCATGTTATTAGCCTGGTCACTGAGGCACGAGTCTCAGAAAACGGTGACACAGTCACTCCAGTGGCTGCCCCTCCCCGAACCTGAGAAATGGACAGGCCCTAGAGCGGAGTTCAGTTCCTCACATCTAGACACATGTCACTGCAGGGCTGTTGTGGCTACCAACCCCCGTGACGACTGGTGACATGACTTACCACCGCAGGGGACCCTTACTGCAGTCAGTCACACAAATTTAAGGGTTACTTCTTGACACAACTGTGTCCAAGGCACCCTCTCACCCAGCCATCAACGCCCAGGTAACAAAGAGCAGCGACTGTTCTCGCAGATTCTTTCTGGTGGTCTGCAAGAAGTTCTAACACCTCTGGCCCCCATGTAGTTTTTTATTTGGCAATTCAGTATTCACAGAGTAATTACTGGTGATTACTATGAAACGGAATTGAAACAGTCACTTTGGAGGACAGCACGATAGAGGAAAATAAAAATTCATCAAGCCGAGGACCTACACTCTTCCTAAAGTCATCTGACTGGGCCAGCCCTTTGCACTACCTTTGTGAATGTAATTAGCATGTGATGTAAACCTCTTTTTAAACAGTTCATGGTGAGCTTATTTTATTATGTCTTTTGCCTGGGCCCATCTCCTTCTCTCAGAGTCAGAGATGAACAAGACTAGGCTAAACTGTTCCAAATGACTTTAATATCAATTATTTAAAAAAGAAGTTACGAAACACAAAAGTTAGGAGAAAGTTTTTCTACAATGGCTATGAAGCTAGTTTCTTAGTTTCCTCTCAGGGGAGCTGGAAGTTGAGTTATTGGCAGGAAAGGCTGGTGATACTTTAAAAAGGTAAGTTTTGTCCATCCCTTATGTCCATCCACGCCCTGCAGTGGCTCCCACGTCACTCCAAGTGAAGCTGGGCCGGGAGGCCCCTCTCTGAGCCCATTACCTCTCTGGTCTCTCCGCCTGCCCTGCCCTGCTCTACTCCCGCTGTTTCATGGCTCCGGATGGGCCACTGCTATTCCTATACCAGAACTTTGTTCTCACCTGCACTGCTCTTCACAGCCACCCAGCTTGTCCCTCTTATTTCCTTCTAGTCTCCAGGCAAATGTAGCCTGATTAATAAGGCCTTCCTCAGCCATTCTATTAAAAAAGAGCTTCACCTCGGCTTTCCCAAATGCCTTCCACCACCTCACTTTCTCCTCGGTACTTAATCCCAGCAAACATGAATATGCTACTTGTGTAACTGTCTGTCTCTTTGCCACTAGAATGTAAATTCCTTAAAGGGCAGAGACTTTGAGCCTTGCTGCAATCCTCCCGTCACTGAGACAGTAAGCAGCACACAGCAGGCCCTCTGTGAACCAGTAAACGGTACAAGAACTAGGCCTTAGAGAACTAGGCTAGAACTTAATATAAATAGAACATGATCAGCCTAAAAGAAAAGCTAAAGATGCTGGAGACCCTGCCTGTCAAATTTCTCCAGGCCCAGTTTCAAGGGGAAAAGCCTCCAACCTGAATTAAGGTAAGAGGCATGAGAAGACCTCAGAAAACAAAACACGGATCAGGGTTGAAGGTGGTCAGTAACTCCAAATCCTAGGAACTTGACCTACTTCTTCCTGACATATCTTAGGTCTAAAATAGCTAGACAAGGGGCTACTACTTTGGTATTAAGTTTGGTACAAAATCACATGACCCAAAGTCACCTTTAAACATCCAAATAACCTCAGAATCTAAAGGAAACTGCTTCTCATCCTCTCCAAAACGCCTCTGCAACAGACTATTTTCTGCGTTTCAGTGAACCTGCTGGGCAACGGCGCTAGCTACTGGAGTGCTCCCTGCAGTGCTCGTTTCACATCCTCATCGAACCACAACTGTGCACGACACCAACATCCTCACTTCGCAGATGAGGAAACCCATCTTTGGGTTCAACGGGGTTCAAAGGCTCTCGAGCAGCACTCAGCCCCCTCAGGCCAAGTTCCTAACACTACAGGACCCAGTGGGTGAATGACAGCCAGAGACAGCTGGCACTCATCCTGTCAGAGGGTGGCCTTGAAAGTGGGTGGCCGCCAACAACATTTCTCTCCCTCCCCCTCACAAGGGTGCCTGTCCCCATTACTTCCAGGACTGTCAAGAACAACTCCGTCCTGTCTGTGGTACGTTTCTGTGCTAGCTCTCAAGTGCCAGTGGCCTCTGCATGCGTTAAAGCCCACAAAAAGCTAAGTCTGGCAGTTTAATGGAAAGCTTCCTAGAGAGAGAATTGCTCCATAAGTACATGTTGTTTAATTAATCCTTCAGTAACTGAAATTAGGCTTTTGAAAAATCGAGGGTATAAACAATGTTGTCACTTACTACAAATTCTTCCTGAACAGGAGCCCTGAGAGCTGAGGACCACTAACCTTGACATCAGCACGTCTCATGTCGGGCTATCCCTGGTTCCTGGGAAAATCCAAGCTCCAGAGAGGGAAACATCTGGGTACAATTCCTTTGAAGGTCTGCCCTTCTCCTGTCGTTACAGTTCTGGTTTATGGACTACAATAGCGATTTTCAACCCTTTTCACCTCATGGCACACATAAATTACTGAAATTCTGCAGCAACACAGAAAAACATATTTTTTGCCAATCTGACAAAATAAGTGTAATTCTGAGTCATCCACACTGGACAACTATTGTGCTGGTGAGTCTCATTATTTATTGAAAAGACTTTATTTATTTATTTTTAGAGAGAGTAGAAGGGGGAAAGGAGGAGAGAGACGCGGATCAGCTGGCTGCCTCTCGCATGTCCCCTAATCAGGAACTAAAGTGGAGACCTTTCAGTTTGCAGGACAACACCCAACCTGCTGAGCTACACTTGCTCATTTTTTTTAATTTAATAATTTTATTTTATTTAAATATTTTATTTATTTATTTTTAGAGGGAAGGGAAGGGAGAGAGAGAGAGAGGGAGAGAAACATCAATGTGTGGTTGCCTTTCATGGGCCTCCCTATTGGGGACCTGGCCTGCAACCCAGGCATGTGCCCTGACTGGGAACTGAACCTGCGACACTTTGATTCACAGCCCAAGCTCAATCCACTGAGCTACACCAGCCAGGGCTTCACTGGCTCATTTTTTAAAGGTTTTATTTAATTACTTCTAGAAAGAGAGGGAGGGAGGGAGAAAGAGAGGGAGAGAAATGTCGATATGTGAGAGAAACATGGATCAGCTGCCTGTTGCATACCCACAAATGCAGACCTGGCCGGAAAATCAGGCGTGTGCCCTGACTAGGAATCAAACCTGTGACCTTTCGGTTTGCAGGCTGGTGCTCAATCCACTAAGCCACAGCAGCCAGGATGGGGTTCATATTTTTCACTTGATAATTTATTGGAAAAGAAGTCTGTGGCCCTGACTAAACAGGTACTGCATGTTTTAAAAATTCTTGCCCTGGCTGGGTGGTAGCTCAGTTGTTAAAGTGTCATCCTGATACGCCAAAGTTGTGGGTTCGATCCTCGGTCAGGGCACATATAAGAACCAATCAATGAAGGTATCAATAAGCAGAACAACAAATTGATGTTTCTCTGTCTCTCACCCCTTTTCCCTCTCTCTAAAATCATTAATTTTTAAAAATAATTGCAGCATACCTGCTGGAAATTGCTGGACTAGATGAAAAAAATTCATAACCAAATATCTCCTGCAGGGTACACTAAATATTCTTAGTGTACATGAAAGTATCTAGCACCAGAAAGTGGGTGCAAGTCCATATTTTTAGGAGCCCCAAGTAAAGCAATTAGAACACCAAGGACACCAGCAACTGAAAAAGCAAGCCCAAAGTCACTGTAATTTTAACATTAGGACATAAAATAATCTAAGAAACATCATTCCAATACTACCCCTTTATTTAAAAAGTAAAGCATCAATGTGATCAGTTTTACAGCACCATGAATGAACACAGGGGTCATTAAGAAAATGTGACACTCCAAAGGAAGTAGGTCCCCATAAGGAGTCTGTACGCATGCGCTGCAAAAGAGGTTTGCCCATGCGCCTGCCTTCCCAACTCTTCCTTGCCCTGAATTTCCCATTCCTGGTTTTCTCACATTTTCCCAACTTTCTGAATGGTTTCAGGAACCATTCAGAAACCTTGGGGTTTCAGGAAGCCTCTGGAGCTGCGCTAGTGAGTAAGGTCCAGAACTTAGTGCTTTTACGTTCAATGGCCCAGAGTCCACACGCCAGCAGCCCCACTCTCCATCCTCTCACAGGGCCAACAACCTTGTCATCTACAGGAAACCAATGTGAGCTTCCTTTGTCCTTAATCCTCCACAGGTCCAACATCATCCCACTCTCCAATCCATCTTTTCTCCATACAGTTCTCCAAACCACCCCCAAGACAGTTTCCTTGAGAGCACTTTTCAGGGACCCACTTCCTCTTTCACTTTATTCTCCGTTGCCACCCTACTCCATGCTCTGGAGAAGGCGCACTCAGAGACTGTCACGAGGCTCTGCTGCTTCCCTGGCTTCTGGCCCCATCTGGCTGGGAAGAGGCATGAGGACAGTGAGGAGAAGGAATCTACCCTCACAGCTCCTGCCCTGCAGCCACTGAAGCTGGCTGATGGCTGCACTCCGGCCAGGCAACCTGCACTGCCACCTACTCCAGGCTCCGGAACTGCTTCCTCTGCTTGCCTTCCAGGCCGGTGGGTAGTAGTAACTCACGCTACTGCTAGCCCAGGAGACACTGCTTTCTCCATCAGCATCCCCAAACCCTGATCACCCTTGTGAACAGTCCCAGCTCTGCACTGGTCAACTCAGCAGCATTGTGAGCACCCTCTTTCTAAGCTCTCCTCTGCCAATCAGAAGCTGGGAGCTACCTTTCCAGAACCCCTTCCCAGCATGGTTTTGGGTTAGAACTGGCACAGAGAAACACAAGAAAGATTTGGAAGGCAGAAAAACGGGGAGGCTGATAGGCCCGGATGTAGCGGCAACAGACACGGATGCACAGTGGCTTCCCCGGGAGCTCGGGAGAGCCACTCGCTGTGTGGTGCTTCAGTCTCAGATGCTCCGGAGCATCTTCCCTGACCTTCCAGTGGATGGGTAAGCCCTTAATTCCTCTATCAAAACTCTTCCGAAGTGGAATGGAAAGCTTCCTTTTTCCTGAATGAACCCAGAGTGATACAATTAAATGCTTCTCAAATTACCCAGTTTGAGTGTGCCATCTGTTTCCTACCAGGACCCTGACTAATATAGTTCTTCACTCATTCCTAGAATTTCAGAGCGGACTATTATCACCCGGGGGGTGAGAGACTTCTATTCCACGCAATATGGCATACCAGAGGGACTGGAAACCCTCCCTCAGCAAAACACCTAGAAATGTCAGACCAAATGTACAGCCAAACTGTAAGAAAGTAAGAAATGCCCAGGGTTAAAACTGGAAGGGACAACAAAAACAGAACAGCAGGCTGGTGCTGGGCTCTGGCTGCTGGGGTGGGGGTGGAGTGGGGTCTGCAGGACTCATTCGCCAAACTGCACGGTTTTAACGGCCATGCAGGGACAGAAGACAAGGCCTCCAGCCCTCGTTAGGTGGTTGGTAATGGGGAGACAGAACAGCCACTCCTCCTCGGAAAGACTCTGCACAGTGTTGCTTGTGGCTGGAATAATTTCTATAAAGATGACAAAATATACTTACTCTTGGGCAGTCACCAACTCAATTTCAATGACAAAAATGTGATTCTTTCCTCAACTGGACCCAACTTATCATCCTCAAGAAAAACCACAACCCTTTCAGATACAAGCTTTAGAATAACAAGCTGTAGAACTACCCCAAACTCCTCTGACTCTCTGTGTTTCAGATTTTGCCCGATGCTGTTGCTTCTCCATTTCCTGTATCTGCCCTTTACCTCTGTGGCCCTGCTCTGGGAGTATGGCAACCCTTTCCAACGCCAATCACCGGAGCAGCTTCTCTCTACCTGCCCTTTGGACAGCACAGCCTGCCCCACATGCTTTGAAGCCCCCTCTGCCTGCCCCCCGCATCTTCCCACCCCATCTCTGCTCCTCTCAGCCCTCTCACACGAACCTGCTAGGTCCTCTCTGTGCCATCGCCCCACTCTCATCTTGAGGCCTTCTCTGAAGCGCCCAGTCCATAAACTCCTTCCTACCACACATACCAGGCCATATGGCTCGGCTCTTGGACTCTTAAGAGGTCCTGAAATATGATCTCCACAAAGTCTTCCTTAGCAGAGACTTTGCTGGCTTTTTTCCCCTGAGTAAAAACACACTTAGTGAAGTGAATCTGCCTTTAATCAGTATCTAAGGTATGTGCTACCGAGGTAATAATAACCACCATTTATCCTATGTGTCAGGCACTCTGTGGTTTTACATATATTTCAACTTACGGATGAGAAGAAACCAAATTATACAATTTGCCAAAAGCCACTCCTCTAGGATAA
Organism: Carollia perspicillata; assembly: GCA_004027735.1. NCBI lineage: Eukaryota > Metazoa > Chordata > Mammalia > Chiroptera > Phyllostomidae > Carollia > Carollia perspicillata. Next base: position 6,870 of record PVKM010035599.1, on the reverse strand, counting down.
ACTGGAGCTGATATTCTACAACTCAAATTCTTTTGGTTCTAAAACCTGTTCTTTTCTTTCACTGCACCACAAATTGAGCAAGAAGCACCCAAATCTAGGTTTTTAAAAATCATGACAAACACCATGTCAGTTCTATAATAACCGTAGCTGTCACCCACTTACTGTGTGTCTAACACAAGCCACACACTGTACCAGGCGCTTTACATAAATAAAGGTACTTAGTTTTCACTGTACGCTAAGAAGTGTTAGTGCTCCTTCTGTAAACTGAGGTTCAGAGCAGTTAACAAGCAAAACATTCACATTTAAGAGCAAATGGAATAGGGGACGCCCACCCCCGTATCAGGTCCGGACTTCCAGTAGAAGCCTTCCTTGATCTAGCAGCTCAACGCTCACAAAACAGGGAGCACTTCAGAAAGCATCTTGGTATCTGCTGCGAGTGAGTTGACTGCGTGTGCCTAGACATATGTACGTTCTTTTCTTTAGGGACGTGAAAACATGGGCTCCTTTGAAGTAGATCAGGCAAAAAGATTTGCCCAGTGCTTTGACCTGATAACTCAAATTCTATGCCCTGTTTACAGCTGGGCAGAGCCTAAACTTTCTCAGGGACTGGGTGTTTCCTATCATGTGGCTGATGGTGCTGATTTGCTCCCTGGCTTAGAATCCCAGAAAGCAGCTTAAGGAATCAACTCAGTCAGAATGTGCAAATCAGGAAAGAAAGAAACCCCGCCCCCACAGGTGTGGCTTCAGTGGGTTGGGCATTATACTGCAGGGTGACGGGTCAGAGTTTGGTTCCCAGGTCAGGGCCTGTGTCAGAGGCAGCCGATCCATGTTTCTGTCTCACAACGATGTATTTTTTTCCCCTTCCTTCCCCTCCTCTTAAAAAAAAAAAAAAAAACACCACCAAAATGCTACAGATATTAAAAGTTTGGATTCTGAGGGTCAAAATTTGAATTATATTAGTCATGCAAGCTATAAAAAACATCTGCCTTCCACTCGTGATCATATAAATGCTAGCAAAACAACAACAACAACCCAACCATGGGGTCACAAATGTGTAGCTATAAAATTGTTCCTTCAAGTTAAGAGATGACATCCCACCTGGTGAGGTTAGGATGGCGCTGGTGCAAACAATAACAAAAGCAGCAGAAATTATTACAACTCTTTGGAAAAGTACTTTGCTAATATAGTCATGTATCACTTAATGATGGAGATCTGTTATGAAAAATGTATTCTTTGGCGATTTCAACGTAGCGCAAACACCAGAGTGCAGTTATACAAACCTAAGTGGTGCAGCCCATTACACACCTTGGCTACACGGGATAGCCTAGTGCTTCTAGGCTGCAGACTTGTTCAGCGTGTGCCTGTACAGAATACTGTAGGCAACTGTGGCACAGTGGTACATATTTGTGTGTCTAAACATATCTACATATAGAAAGGGGGCTGTAAAAATACACTATGAAAGATACAACGTGGTACACCCGTACTGGGCACTTGCCATGAACGGAGCCTGCAGGACTAGCAGCTGCTCTGAGTGAGGCGGTGAGCGAATGTGAAGGCCTGGGACATCACCGTCCACTACCGTGGACTCTATTAAACTGTCCCACAAGCCCCCTGCCTGCTTCCTTCAACACAGTCAGAAACAGAACACTGCAGCTGTCAGTGCTGCTCCAAGAACAGAGAGGTGCGCTGGAGAGACTGGGAGTATCTGAGAGGAAGGAACTGGCTGGGTGAGGCATAGATCACTGTAACAGAGACGGTCAGAAGAGAGTGGAGGTGGCCCGAGGATCAGTAGGAATAAGAAATCAAGATGAGAGACAAAGGAACACGGGACTGTCATGGCGATGTGGCTCTGGCTATTGCATGTTGGAATAGTGTCGGATTAAGAAACTGTGGTATTCATTTAAAAAAGCAAAGAGGGTGTTTCACATGGAGACAGAGTATTACTGAGGACTCAGTAGTTTGACTTTAGAAATTTGGTTTTGGTTCCAATGATCCTGTCTGGCACAAAGGATCTCTCTGGCATTGAATTGGAGGAAATGAAACTTATCTATGGCTTACATAGTTACAACCTGAGAATAGGTCCAAATTCTAGGGACAGGGTGTCACAGAAAGCTTGTACTACAGTGGCAGTGGCACTGAATATTTGCCCTTGTGAAGGTAGTTCCTGTGGGCCTGTGCAGAAATCTTGGGACCTCAACCAAGAACGCACAGTGACATGCTTTGCAGACTGTCAGGCCAGGTCTGGGAGGGCTGTGGTGCCCTCTGACCTCGAGGCAATGGGAGGACAGGCTCCTCTGTGCCAAATCAGGTCAGGGGCTGATGGACTGGGATGCCATCGGTGCACGCAAAATTGAGCAGCCGGGAGTGAGAGGCACTCTATCGCCAAGCCCTGAGCTACTGCTCCCGTCAGAGAAAGAAAAAATTCCTCCGGAAGCACGGAAATTCAGCTCCATTATATCTGATTGGGCCGCTATCATACATGTAATCCTCCGTTGACTGAAACTTCATTATGAGGCGTATGACTGTAGAAATATTAGTCTCTTTCAACCCAGTAATTCTATCTACTACATTTTTATCCTAGGCAAACCTCAAAACCACCACGAAGAAATCGAAGTACCAACATATTCACTCCAGTGATATCTATAAGAAAAGGCTGGCAAGAATCTAATTCTTTATCATTTGAAAATGATTAAGCAAATTATGGTATGTCTGCTCAACAAATAGTACATACTCATTAACAATAATTATAAGCATTCTAGCACCAGGGAAATGCTTATTATGTACAGTGAGATAAAGGAAAGGGGCATGTAAATGCAAACCTGTGCTACGGTCACAGCTATCTAGAAAGCAGGCCTTTGTTTTGACTGTTCAGGGTGGCAGGTCTGTGGATGCATTTTCTTCCTTTTCATTTCTACTTACATTAATGCCTGTGTAAAAAATAACCACTTTAAAATGTTATAACCTCATTTAAAAAAATATACCCCTCATTCTATCTAAAAAATATCTTTGCCCTACCTGCTCCTACAGATGAGAAAGAACTTTGCTGGCTGAGGGGAAGGAAGGAAGGTACAATAGCCTCCAAAATCCAGAGGCCAGGCAGGGAGAGGGGCACTTGCCAGGAACCCTCTCTGCTCCTGAAAATCCAGTGCCAACACTAATTGGCAACGTGGTGCCCAAGTGAGTATGCGCACAGAAATCACTGCCTCTGAGCTTTTTTTCAGAATCAGGTCTAAAAACAGCTGAAATACGCCCTGCAGTGAGCAGGCCTATTTTTAGACATAATCTCAAGCAGCCAGGAGGCTGTGGTGCCCTGTCAGGCGCATGCTCCGTCACTGTACAGCAATGCCACAAGATGCCCCGGGGCCGGCCAGGGGAGCCTGCCCCCTGCCTCCCAACTCCATTTAGATGACCAATCTGTGACAAGATGGCAACAATTCTTGGGAAAGGGGCAGGAGAAGCTAGGGGATCAGTGGGGCTATCTCTGGGCCGGTTGGGGCTCCCTGAGGGTTTCCCCTAACTGTTGAGCCTGAGCTTCGAAGATGTTACTGGATTTTTTTTCTCACTTAAAGGTCATATGAGTACATATTTCTAAACCTTCCCAGACAAAATCACAGAAAGCAATTAGTGTTGCCACTTACAGGCAAAAAGTATTTCACTTTATACTAACAACAAAATTAAAAAGATACCAGAGGACTAATCCAAAGCAGAACTGGGCAAAAGCTCTATGATGAAAAATATAAACTTTACCAAAGGACCCCAAAGAAGAACTCAAAACAAAAATAAACAAGACAAATAATATACAACATATCTAGACAAAAAGAAGTCAAGTTTCCACAGATCAGTTTATAAAACTAAGAGTTCTAGTCAAAATTTCAACAGGATATTAAAAAGCAATTTTGAACTAACCTGAAATGTGCAGAGAAGTACAATACGTGCGTATGTACTCCTTTAACAAGACTCCCCGGCAGATAATGTTTCACATCATCTGCCCTGTGATTACATGCACTCATTACCTATACGTGCACCGACCAGCTTTTCCCTGATGTTTTGGGAGCAGGCTGATGACCTCAAGCTCCTTCACCCCTGAAGACTCCAATGTGCATTTCCAAAAACAAGGACACTCTTCTACAACCCGCATACAACCCTCCATATACCAGGAAATCAACACTCCTGCTAGTCCCACCCAGTCCAACCCACAGATGCCATCCCTTCAAATCTGAAAAACCTGTCCTAACAGTGTTCCCTTTTCCTTTCTAGTCCAGAATCCCACCCAGGAACACAAACTGCCATGTCTCACTAGTGTCCTGTCAATCCGGAATAGCCCTCAGTGTTTTCCTGACTTCCGTGTTCCTGAAACCACAGCCCTTCTGTTCTGTAGGGTGGCCCTCCACCTGTCTGTCCAGACTCAGGGGCCGCCTTCCTGGCAGCAATAGCAGAGATGTGGAGCTGGGTTCCTTCCAGGGCATCATGTCAGGAGGGACTGATGGAGAGCCATCCCTCCACCTGGGCAAGCCCATCTCTGCCAGGCTTCCCCATTGCGAGGTTACCTCCTTACTGTGTAACTGGTAAGTACAAGTATCCCGTGGGAGAAATCCTAAGATTATACCAGTACCTTGTTCTTTGTCAGACACACACGGGTTGATGACTCCTACATGAATCAACCATGACAGCTGCTAAATGGTGAGTCTCTACTCATCATTAGCAGGCAGAGCTTCCCTTCCTCATTCATTCATTCATTCATTCATTCATTCATTCATTCATTCATCAAACAGTCCCAGAATTGGCCAGTGAAAACCTCTTGAAACTGGCTCCTGTGTCCATTTACATGACCCATTCATTGAGCAGTCCTGTACTTCCTGGCACAAGACGTTCCAGGCTCATCTTGTGTACCTTCCCACCCCAACCCCTGGAACAGCCAGCCATCTCTCCAAGGACATCTGATTCCTGATTCCTTTTAGAGGAGGATAATATTTGGAAACAGAGTGGGATGTCACTGCTTGTAGCTAGACCATCATGTACATATGTGAACAGCCACACCTGCAACCACTTCTGTGTTGTATTGGATTTTTACTAAAATAAAATAAAACACTGTATGTACTTGTATGTGTGAAAGAACCATGAGTTCATTGTGGTACATCCAATTCCAACCCAACACCCTCCGGGTCCCTTCTAACCTTCCATCTTTCCCTGCTTGTAATGCCTTCCTTGGACAGTCAGAAACCTGGCACCTGTGATCAATGCATACTTACATATTTGTTTAATCGATTTACTTGGCTTGTTCAGTGTCACAATCTCCTCAATTTGTGGCCTCAACCCTCACGTCCACAGTCCTTCGCCCCCTTGTACATGGGACCCACTGCTGCCTCTGTGGAGCACCCTGCCATTATGGTTTCAGAAATGAACTCTAATGGTCATCTAAAGAAAATGTGCAAAGCTAATCAAGAAAATGTAGAAAACTATTAAAAATGCAAAGATATTCTGCTCTACTGTGTATCGTAACTTTTTCTAAATTATAATTAAAGGATGTTGGGATTACTACCTTTCTGGGAGAAAAATGATTGTTTAAGACCCCATCTCATGATATCCATAGAAAGAAATTCCAGGCCAATTAATTAAAAAGCTAAATATCACTCATGCACAAAAGGCAGGCATGGTCGTTTTAGAAAACACTAATAATCTTAGGGACCCAAGCTGACACTCGGTTTTGAGTTTCTAAATTCCATTCCTCAGTAAATGGAACCTGGGCTTCTTGGGAAAGTAGTGGTTTCTCCGAGGGGAAGGCATAAAGTACAAGGTGCAAGCCTGCAACACCTCACTGTGCCAGGAAGCCAGGCTACGCTGTCAGCCTGATGGAGACATGTCACTCCAGCCTGAGGGCTACTTGTGGTTTTTTTAGGACCATACTTTTTCTTCTTTTACTATATTTGACAAATTAACAATGGAATTTTTCCAAATTAGCTCTCACTCTGTGTGTTTAAATACAGATGAATTTTAGAAAAAATATACAGTTGTCCCCACTCAACCACAGGGGATGCATTCCGAAACCCGCATGGATGCCTGAACCCATTGATAGCAGCAAACCCTGTAAAACTATGTTTTTGCCCTACACATAAAGCTTAACTTATAAATTAGACACAGTAAGAGATTAACAACTAATAATAAAATAGAACAATTATAATGTAGTAGAATAAAAGTTTTGTCAATGTGTTTCCTCCCTCTCAAAATTTCTGGTACTGTACTCACCTTTTCACTTAAAAGAAAATCACTTTAAGGCTTCTCTTTAGTGTATCCAAGTTGCCAACATCACTCCTCTGGTGCTCTGGGCCATTATTAAGTAAACACAGCACAGTGACACTGAGAGACTCGATCTGATAACTGAGATGCTACTCAGTGGCTAACAAGGTAGGTGGTGCATACAGTGTGGGAACACTGGACGACAGTATGATTCACATCCCATTTGGGACGGAGTAGGATGGCTTGCCATCTCATGCAATTTAAAACTTAAGAATTGCATATTTCTGAAAATTTGCATTTAATATTTTTGTACTGTGGTTGACCACAGGTAACTGAAACTGAAAAAAGCAAAACCTCAGATAAGGGGGGACTACTGTGCATGAAGAGCATGGTGTTTGGGAGCGTAGGTCTAAGTGGAGGGAGGGAGGGAGGGCCTCAGGAGGCTGCAGATGTGGCATCTGTTAAATCTAGGTGATGGATCAGAGGGGCCATTATATCTGTGCCATTCTGTATGTTTGACATATTTGTAAATAAACAAAATCCTGGTTCCCCATTTAACCAGTGTGAGAAAACCTAAGAGTTCATAACATGGAATTCAAGATCCTTCAGCTTCTGACAGCAACAGAATTTCCAGCC
>PVKM010035598.1:0-15115 GCA_004027735.1 Carollia perspicillata | reverse complement strand
GCTTTAAGAGGAGGCCCATGTGACACTGGACTGAGGGAGGCCTCCAGCCAACAGCTCGTGAGGTACTGAGCAGTCAGTCCAAAAGGCCCCATGGAACAGAGCCCTGCTACATCCACGTGAGTGACTGAGAAGGTGGTTCCTTTCCAGTCGAGTCTTGAGAAGACTGTAGCTCTGGTAGAGACCCAGAGCCTGAGAACTCAGCTAAGCTCTACCTGGACTCCTGACACATAGAAACTATGAAATAACAAATATTGTTATTAAATGCCATCAAGATTTGAGGGTAATTTGTTATATAGCAATAGATTATAAACATAGGATCTTGTTTTTCTATTGGAATAACAAATAACTTTTTTTTTAAAAAAGCAATATCTCAAACTGAGGATTAGAAAGGGGGTAACTTAATCCAATCAGAGGTGTTCAGTGAAAAAAAATAAATAAAACTATGTGGCCATCGAAGACTGGTTATGTTGAACTGAACTAAGAAATAAAAGGCAGCCACAATGCAGGTGTTCATTATGCAGTAAAGTAGAAATAGAGTGGCAATGAACAAAACAATGCACACCAGAAACTGTACTATGATCAAGAATCCCGTGACAACACCATTCAGTAGTCATCAAATATTTTTGAGTTTGAGCTTTGAGGAACTGTAACAATTAACTGAGGAGAATGAGTAGGCAAAGAGAGAAAATATCAGAGAGGGAGGAAGATACCAGGTATTGCAGAAGCCAAAAGAAGACAGTATTGACAGGCAACAGGAGTATCAGAATCTATCAAACACAAAGAGAGGTAAAGGTATAACAGTGGAGAGCTGTACCCCATCCCACCATTCTTTTGACATTGTTTCTGTAAATGCTGACTCTGATTAATATGCACCTTGCAGATAAACAACACATTTATATAAGAATCCCGGGAACTAACTTCAAAAGATACAGACTCTGACCTTCAGGCACGCCAGCTCTGGGAGATTTGCTGACCTTCAACCATAAAACCAGGACAACACACACTAGACCATCACTTGACTAGTTTGAGGTCCTTATTGGAAGGGACTGTGCTTGTCTGACATACAGAACTTTTCAACACCTACCCCTTGATCTCTTTGTTCTTCTCTCCCTCTCCCTCCTTATGAAAACCTCTGTCCACACGGAGATGTTAAGATGGGCTTTGAGACAAAAGTCCTCCATCTTCTCAGGGGGCTGGCACTTGAATAAACCACTTTGCTTTTCACCAGCACCTGTCTTGTGAATTTGGCTTTGGTTGTGGCAAGCAGCCAGACCTGGGTTTGGTTACAAAGGTGAAAAGGGGCTTATGAATTTCTGCTCTGCTGGTCACTGGTGACCTTAGCGCTAGTTGGGCGGTGTGGCAGCCAAGGAACTGGTTAGACCCAAGTACATGGAAACACGAGTGGGAGCAAAGGAAAGGAGGATAGTGAGAAGACAACTACTTGCTACCAAGTATTCAGACAACTACTCAATAATTCCAAAAGATATTATAAAACAGGAAAATATTAGAAAAGGAAATACTGAAAAATGAAGTGAGCATGTGACCTTGAAGTTGCTAGGCTGTTGAAATACATTTTCAATTCAGGATGAGAGCTATTAAGAGAACAGATAAATATGGGCGTGGACGTGAAATCCCACAAACCTTCAAAATGAATACCCTTTTGAGTTCCTGACCCCCAGTTGTTATACTGTCAAAAGACAAAAGAGATTATGACCTTTTAAAAAGGATTTTAGAGGATTAGCCAAAAACCCGGCCACAGAGAATTCTTATCTGGTAAAAGGTAAATTATATGTTGCAAATAAGTAATCAGATAATTTCCTTGGGTCAAAGGGACAGAGAAAAGCCCACTATGCTTGCAGTTTCTCAGAGAGTAAAAAATAAGCCATCTTCTCATGGGACTTTTGGTATGTTACCTTTCTTAAAAAGTGAGAAGGGTGAAGTTTGATCTTCAGGAGTCCAGGGAAACTTTTAGACATGAAGACTGAGTTGAGGTTGGTGCAAGAAGTGGATGCAGGGTGAAAACTGATATCAAGCATTGCTACTGAAGGTTAAGTACTGCAAAGGACAGAGGGAAAGAATGGAGAGGGAATTAATGTGCTTATTGTTGGAAAGGTGTCTATCCTTACTACATGTCAAATGTATTCTACATGTTCAATGTATCCAGTGTACTTGAGGACATGAAGGCCTTTGCAGTGGTGATTATTTCAATATAAAAAAGGCATACTACAGAGCACCCATTCTTACCAAAGGAATAAACTTCTGTCTTTGAAACTTGAAACAATAAATACATATAGAGCATGAAACACATGCTTTGAAGTGTGCTAACAGATCAAGATTGCACTTAGAAAATTACCTTTTCTCTCTTAAGGAACAATCTCCCCAGTTCCAAAGTACAATATGTTAATTAAAGCATCTCAGGTAGCAATCACAGAATATTTTTCCTGACAGACAAAGAACACGTGTACTCTGAAGACCCAAACTGCGCAGACAAAATGAGAAGGCATTTTGTCCCTTTCCTGGCGGAGCAAAGTTAGAGTGAATGCAAATGAATGTGCTGGCAGTAAAATTACGCTATTAACCATCTGAAGATCGGGCTCATTACCTAAGAAAGCAAAGCATCAATTTGTATCACTGTAACATTCTGTTTGTGCTGCCGAGCACGTGTTTGAATGTTTTTATGTATTCTCTGTGCATTTGTGTGCATAGTGAACACTTTGCACCAGCCGCTGGATGGAAGCTTAATTTTGTATTGTTTCTATTATATTGTTTTTCTCTAACGGGAATGATATTCTGTCTTAAGAGTAAACACTTCGTTTATTCTCCAAATAATTCTATGTTCGAGTTCTTTTGTTTCACATCAAAATGGCACGTATAGGCTTACAGACATATTTTTAAATTGAGGCACTCTTTGATTTAAAAAATTATGTTTGAATAACATGTGAGGAAAATATCCACTTACTCAATCACTCATTCTTTCAGTCTTTTAATGTGTAAGCACAATGGAAGATTCAAGGATGGTGTGACATTGTTTCTGCCCTCAGGATGCTTTTAATAATATTATCAGTACCTTGAGACAGAACAAGCACAGAGCTATCAAATCTCAGAGGAAAGAGAGAGCAGTGTATTCCTTCATTCCACAAATATTGTTGACCTCCTACTCTGTGCCAGGCACTGTTCCAGGGAGTAGGTATGTAGAAGGGAATATGACAGTCATGGTCCCTGACCTTCTGGACCTGGCATCCTTGGGGGGAAATGGAAAATAAAAAAGACGACAAACAAATAATATAACTTCGGGTAGCCATAAGTGCTATGGAGGAAAAACTAAAGAAGGACAATACAAAGCACAGTGACCATGAGCAAGGAGTGTGACTTTGAGATCATGAGGCCTCTGTGAGGAGATGGTGGCTGAATAGAGATATGATAATGCACAGAAGCAAGGGACTGAGGATCTGAAGTTCAGGTTTCCCAGGCAGAGACCAACGTGGAAAGATCTTGAGGCAAAATGTGCTTGGCATGTTTGGGAACAAAAAGATAGCACATGACGAGAGTACAGGAGGAGGGGAGAGTGAGAGATGAGGTCATAGGTGTGGGAAGGGGCCAGATACTATTGAGTTTGGTAGGCCATTGGAGATTTTGAGCAGATTGTGGCATGTGGCATGATCGTTATGATGCTGTGTGGAAATTCAACTGCAGAGTGGTGAGAAGGGTAACAGGCAGAGATGAGGCATCTGTGAACTGCCCAGGCTAGAGAGAACCAAGGAAAGATGGCCTCAAGTCGCCTAACCTAGAGGTGACACATTAGAATCTAGTGTAGTCCAGTTAGAGGCAGTTGGTTTGAAGCAGGGGGATAATTACCAAGGTGGTGAGAGGAGGTTCCACTTTAGCAGAAGTTTCACAAAGGAAATGATATGGAACTATTTGAGCAGAACTTCAGTGATGGGCAGCACTGTGACAAGAGGGGCGTCATTCACTGATTTTTGTATTGAGTGCCTACCATGGGCTGGGTACCCGTCAGGGTGCTGGGGATATAGTAGTGCAGAGCCCTTGCTTACAATAAAGAGAGAACTTGCCAAGAAAGTAATGTTTTAAGTACGGGTACAAAAGTAGTAGGGCAAATAATACACATAAGAATTACTTCTAAGGATGCTTTATTTTTTCCTTTTAGTGTAGAAAACTGTATGATTAAACTCCTTTGCATGCTTGGCTCACCTTGAATTTGCAAAAGTATGAAGTTTCTATCAGTAGACACTCAGTTCATTGTTAGTTGGCAAATTTCATCAGATCACTTCCTCAGAACAGTAGTTAATATTTATCTTTCCCATTCTGCTACCTTGCCTCAAAGCTGCCCACCCCACCCGAGTCTTTCCCCAGATGGGTGACCCCACCTTGACTTTCCCTCCTTCTAATTCCTATTGTGTACTCCTTCAGAATTAACCAACCTAAAGCATTCCAGTCATGTCTGCTCCCCAATGCTTACAGAATAAATTTCCAGTTCCTTAGTCCGACACCAACAGACCCAACCTACATTTTCTGTTTTACTTCTAACTTCACTCTCCAACTATTTTAATCAAATTGGATATTTTCTGCTTTTTTGAAAAGTTATCTTTCAAATTGTGCTGAAAAAAATATAACAAAACCTAAAATTTACCACCTTAACCATATTTACATGTACAGTTCAGTGGCATTAGGTACATTCACATCGTTGTGTGAATCCCATCGGATTTTAAGTCACACAGTATCATTATTACCCTAATGCTTCTGGCAATTTGTCGCCTGGCCCCTACCTGTATTTCTATGCTTCCTGCTGTCCCCTGAAATGCCTTTTCCTTGCATTACCAATTAAAATCCTTCTGTCTGGAAGACCAGTGCTCAGATCCTACCTCTTGCTTTAGGCTCCTTGATGAAACCTTATCTGGACACAGAAGGTCAACTCTGTTGCTAGGTAACACACTGCTTACAAAAGGCATCTGGACTGGGAAGATTTATACATGAACTATAAATACCTGATGGGGATGGTGGACTTCTCCAATGATGGCTCCTGTAATTAGGCAGGTCCCTTGTCCCTGGAGGCTAAGCCTCTGGAGTTGTTGCAAGAGATAGAGAGCAGGATGACAGCTGGGGGGCAGTGGGAGGCGTGGGGGACATTACAGGGTGGTAAGATTGAGAAAAAAGGACTCACGGACAACAGTGTGGTGATTGCTGGGGGGAGGGGTATATAAGGAGATTAAATGGTAATGGAAAAAATACAATGAAGGTTACATTAAAAAAAGAGATACTGCTTCTTACTGGTCTTGAGGTTTCTAATCCAGGAATATTTCTAAATCCACCCAATATTGATCTTCTGTTCTTGTGCCCAAAGGGCCTAGACTGGTATTTGTACTGAATAAGGATCCCAGTGAAGAGAGGCTCTGTAGCTGCCCTGTTGGCTAGTGGAGCTTCCTGTACTGCATCTTCAGAGGTAAAATCTAAAGCCGAGGACACCCCACAGCAGTCTTGCGATGTTGTCTACTCGAACCGAAGAAGACATGGTTTGGGAGTGGCATCAATCTACAGATAGGTGGTCCTAAATACCAACATCCTGTGCATCTGGACTTCGACTACGGGGGCTGTACTCAGGGTGAGGGTACTAAAGTGTTGCTTACCTTTGGAAGAAGCTGGATTGCCTGTAGAATTCTTTGTCTATGCCCAGAATTAAGGATTCCAATTTCCAGTAAATCCTGATCTTCCATAACATTGCTTCCCTGAAACAAAACCAGAAATGTTGTAGGTGAAATCAAGCATTTTTATTATGGCAAATAATGATTTATTTAATACAGAGACAAATAGCCAACATGTGATATGCGTCTTATAGACAAACATGGAGTCATTTTCGTGAGGGTGAGATTAGAGGGGGTCCCCTATGTTGAAAGCTCTGGGAAAATGTCCTTTCCCTCACCAAGACTCTCCTGGCTTAGTATTTCAGACTGGATTTTCTGCACAAGGGATTCATTCCTATGATTTAAAACTCTGTCCTTTAAAAATGTAAATTCTTCTAGGAAGTGTTGCCATTTAGAACTATCAGCGACCTATACATTGATGGGAATGAATCAGTTTTGTTTTTCCCCCCAGGAAAATAGATATTGTGAGCAGATGGAAAAATTGCATATACAAGGCAAGTTAAAGTGAGAATTAATCTTAAAATATGGAATACCAGACACCTGGTCAAGACATGGGAATAGAACAGTGAATACGATGCAGGCCCCTGCCCACAGCTGTCTTTACTCCTTCTAGTGCAGTGATGGAGACAGCCTGCTCGAAGGAAGTTGGAATAAATGTGCTATGATGGTGACACATACTGGAGAGCCCGGAGGGATCAAGGGAATGACTCAGAGGAGATGATGTCTAACCAGGTGTCTGAAGGATGGTGAGGACTTAGCATTCCTCAGAGAAAAGACAGGGGAGAGATCATGGTATGGTCCCAGAGCTAAGAAAGAACAGAGTGTCCTCGGGAGCATCGAGTTCTGGGATAAGTTGAAGAGGGAGCAAAAGGTCATAGTGGAAAGGTCAGCCAAGGCCAGACATACAGACACTGCATGGCACGCTGAGAAATGCAGCCCTCACCCTGCCCATGTGGGGACCCACCAACAGGTTTTAAGGAGTTACATCATGATATCCCAAATGCAGAAAGATCCCTTTGGTTTCTGTGGCTGGGCCTCGATTTGCTTACCTATAAAATGATGAAGTTGAGCTACACAATCTGCAAGGACAAGCCAGTCCTGAAATTCTCTGATTTCACTGATCTGTTCTACACCTCTGATTAATATATAAAAATTTATGGAATGCTTATTTTTGTCTTTTGGGGTTTGTAAGCTAGTTTCCCTTTAAAGTGAGGAGTCTACAGAAAAGTTCGAAAATTCAGATCACTATCTTTTTTGGACAAATCATACTCTTTCCTCTTAATGTGTAACACAAAAACACTTACGAATAGAAATGAAAGAATACCCATTTGTGGAGAGCAGTGGGTACTTATGAACATTTACACCAGAAGAAAATGAGCTGGACAGGTCAACCTGGGGGGCTGGGAGACCCTGAGGAGGCCACTGCAGTTGTTTGAGAGATGATGTGGGATTAGACTGAGGTAGTGGTCATGGGGGACAGAAAGAAGTAAGCGGACTTGAAAACTATTGAGAAGTACGACTTGGCCGTTGAATGTGTGGAATAACGGAGATGGGCAGAATGCGCATTGCTTCCAGGCTTGGGCAAGAGGGGTGGTTCATAGTGTCTTTTCTTGAGCTAATAAAGGAGAGGGGGCCAGTCTTATGTGCTGCAAAATAAGACTAACATCTTTTCCTGGACAGGGACAGACTAGATGGATGTAAACAATTTAAGATCAGGCTACATTATAAATGGATCAATGACTGGTCTTAGAAAAATGAAGGCCATTAGAATTGTACCATAGCTAGGGATTTAACATGGACAAAAACTTTCTGCCTACTCCTAGTGTCATTCCTATGCTTAAGTGACCCTGGAGTTCCTGGAGGAGGCCGAGTGGTCCAGGTACATAGCAGCATGATAATGAAAAGGCTAATGAAAAACAAATAAAGCCAGTCTTGGCAATACACCATAGGAAACATTGCTCTCACGAAATTACTCAGTGCACACAATAGAGCATGGCTCAGAATACAAATGACTTCATTTTGAAATGGCGTTATTATTTTCAGAAACGGACTACTGTGCCATAAGCGGGATATATGGAACAATTCACATTTGACTTTGATGCTTTGAGGAATTTTCCAAAAGGAATTACCCAGCTCTAAAAACAAAAAATAGTAACAAAAAACCTTTGGCCCTTTAAGTTGTAGACCATTACCAGGTTTTCCATGGACTAAATTACCAGCCTGCGACTTCAGCTCAGAAAATGTAAGAACCTGGTTTCTTTGTACAGATGCAAATCACACCAGGATCCTGTAGTCTGAACTAGCTCCTACCTAGAGGTAATCCCGAACACTTGATTTCAGTGTTTGAATACTGAAATGATTGGAAGAATTGAGAATTTAAAGGCCACTTTTCTTTCTCTTACCTACCAATATACCAGCTTCTTTATCTTCAATAAGGGAGGAACCTTTCAGAAGAGCTGAGGGGAAGTTAGACTTCTCCTTGGGTCAAATTTCCTAGCACACAGGATAATTACCAAGCATTTTTGAGAAATGAGTGAAAACGATGGGGAGCAAAATGCAAATGGTAAGAATGTGCCTGGGGGAATTGGTACTAATTGTAGAAATGTAAAGAAAATGATTCACTGCCCCGATGACACGTTATAAATTTTCTATTTTTGCTCTTATTTTAATACAAAGGGATACCAAAAAAATCCTGGTCCATCACCTAGCCAGTCTTTTGTTCAAAACAGCACCAGGCTTGGAATCTAAAGACGTGGATCGGAGTCTTGTCTGCGTAAACTTGGTTAAGTCATTTATTCCTTGTGAGCCTCTGGTCCTGCCCATAGTATGAAGCACTTTAATGAACATCCTTCCAGTTCTAAACGCCATGATTTCAGTCATGTCCAACTTTTGATTAGCATCATTGTATGAAAGAGTAGGTTGTATAATTTGAAATTACATTTTATTGTTTTAGAACTTGTAACCTAAAGTTAGCTTCAAGAAGTAATTATAGAGGAGTGCAAGAATGCATTTATTTTGACAAATTCATCTCAGTACTAGGAAGTTACAAAATTTTTTTATTAGGCAATGAGAGAATACTTTATTTTTATAATGTCATGGATTCTTACAGCTTTCCAGAGAGAAAAAAATGAAATGTTTCAAGTCTTACAGCTAACCATTTTGTTTGTTCTTGGGTAACAGTCACACCATCAAGGACAATAAACATTTCCATTTCTCCGAGGGAGGGGAAATTTATTCTCACGTTATCACTTGCTTTCACTAAATGTTAAACAATCTCAGCTTAACTAATTTTTTTCCTTGATAAAACTGAACATCAAGGGGGGAAAATTGGGACAACTGTAATTGAACAACAATAAAAAAAACAAAACCGAACATAAGCTCTAGCTTTCCCCCTCCTCCATTCCTTTTCACATGGCTGCCAGATCAGAGGGTTTGGGAGTAGAGCTCTGATCTGTCCATCTTCTGCTTAACCACCTGCTCTGCTGCCCTGTCCGTCCACTTTGCAGCACATGCCTGTCTCTACTTCCTCATCTCCCAAAGGCCCCCCAAACCACCACCATTAATGGGCATTTACCCCCATTAATCCAAAGAATGTCTCTGCCCAGGGTTAGCCATGACCTCTCAAGTGCCATGTGTAGTTGAATCTTTCAATTCTCATTTCAAGGACTCAATGGCCACATGTGGCTGCTGGCTACTGTACCAGACAGTGCAAATACAGGACCTTTCCCTCAGTATAGCAAGTTCTTTCCGACAGTGCTTCTCTGCAGCTAAGACGTCGAAGCTGGCTGAATCACACAGAGTGGGCCAAAGTGGTCAGGTGACAGGGAATCCAACACAGGGAGTCAGAAACACTCACGCATCATCCTCAGGATACAACTGATGTGCTTCTTCGTCAAAGTTCATGAACATTAAATTTATGGTCTTCAGCAAATTCTCTCCTGGTCTTTCAGCCATTAAAACAAACTAGCAACTAGTTCTGTTTTCATTAGAGTTCCTTTATTATGGGGTTAGAAAGCTATGCTACCAACATGACAAATCAAATTGAAAAATTACTTTTTTTTTTAGCATGGTACCAGGCATGTTGCACAGCATGTTTAGGGAATAATAATCAGTAAATGAAGTTGTTAAGTTAATGACTTACTAGAAGGGTCAAAGGCCCAAGGCAGTGTTTTTTGAACAGATGTTCCTTTACTGACAAGAAATATCTAATCCAGGGGGTCTTTTTTGCTTTCTTAAATTATGGAGTAAAGAAGAACAATTGAACACTGGTGTACGGAGAGCTGGAAGCTGAAGTTTCTCTGACCATGTGGAGAGTGATTTATATATTATATTTTTTCAGCTGTGACCAACTAATAAGATGACCAAGTAGAATAAAAAGCAGTGTTTTGCACTCAATGATCTGTTAGAAATAGAAGAGCTGTTATTGGAATCCTCTTTCAACAATATCTGTGCTGACTGCTCTGTCCCCTAGAACTCCAGCTCTACAGCTTCTCTTATTTTTAACCACCTTAGTACCATACGTATCATGTTCATTTAGAAACCTTTCCTTCACATTGCATATTGTATAAAATGCTAGCAAAACATGTTGCAGGATCATAGAGAACGGTTTTCTTCTTAATATAAGCTTGAGCTGGATGTTATTTATTCTCTTTTCAGTCCAAGCCTGAAAAATTATCAAGAGGATGCTATTATTGGAGAAAATTTCTTTTGCTCTATAGTGAACTAAGTGAGATTCTTCTCCACAGTCTGTGTGACCTTAAGTATTTAAATATTTAAGACAGAATGTTTGTATAATAAAACAACACTAAGATCTTGCAAACTCGCACATGGAAAAACATGTATTCCAGTTTATTTTAATATAATTTTTACAGCCTAAGTGACAGGGCAGTATAAAACTACAAGTATCCCCTTGCTTTTCAAAAATTCACATTACACCACTGGCTTTTATGAAAGACCTACATTAGTATCTGTTTGCTAACCAAAAGAAATCTGAAGAGTAGTTTTGATTTTAAGAAAAAGAACAAAAAGCAAAAATAGTGTTCAGTGTTTGTTTTGTAGGGAACCATTAGAGAGGCAGCCGCACCCTGAGTAGCCAGAGTGGCCCCACCAAGCTCATTCCCCGGGAACCACACTCAGTGTCTCAGCGTCAGCCCACCATGGCTTTGAACTCTGGGAGCATCTGGGCTTCATTCAAGTATCTGTGCACCCCTTAGCAAGACATGTCCTGAGGTATCTGAGAAACATAAGAGAGCTTGTAAGGGTGTTACACTTAATGTAAAACTGGATGTAATTAAGCATTTCAATGATGGTGAACAAAATAAAGACATTATACATGTATTGATTGGACTTGGGGTCTGGGGATGCTCAAATTTTTCCCATATAAATTAATGATAACTGCTTCTTTGCTTTATGCCACTTCCACTTAAAAAAGTTTTCACAGGTATACTCTACTTTTGGATAGCAGGGAAATGTTGCATATGTAATATTCTTGAAATAACAATGCTATCTCTTAGCTTCTAGTAGGGCTAAGGGGTCACATTTAAGTAATCAGGTTATTAAGTAATTTGTTGAAGTATTGAATAAGGCTTGGTGATATCATAAATTACAACTATGATTCCTTTGAGACATGTATTCCTGTAGATTTTAGGATTATCTAAACTTATAAAAGACTGCAAAGTCATTTCTACAGTAATTTGTACTGTCTTGGTCAAAAGTTTCATGGCTACCAGAGAGGAAGCCTGTCTGTTTATTTTTCAGGATGTTAACCAGCAAGCCCTATGAGAAGAAAAGCTGATGTGAACAAAACTTATTTTTATGCTCTTATTTTTCTCTAGATACGTACATATGAAAGTAAAAAGCTCATCAACACCTACTGTCTTCTTTCAGTTTTCACACTTAGAGCGGTTGGTATAAGTTAGCATAAAGTGCGTACTTACTGACTTCTCATTCTCTGCCAGACACCATTCCCAGTATATCACAGACATCAGCTTATTTAATTCTCGCAACACCTCTATGAGGCAGGTAGTTAAAGAACTTGCTCCCACAGCTGGATAGAGTCTTTCTCGTAAGTCTTACCTGATAAAGCCTCCAGGGAGATTAGAGTAGGAGCGAAAAGTTTCAGTAAAAAAAAATGTGGCTGGACCTGAATCATTTATATTTCACTTTAGAGCCATATGAAAATCACATTTGAAAGCCAGTGTTCCAACTTCCTTTATGTCTGATTTCACAGTGTTAAGCAACAATGACTCCCTCTGTATGGAAGAGAAATTGGAAAGCTGTCGGATCCGTTCTTCCCTCCTCTGCTCCAGTCCTTTCTGCTCACTGAGTCACAGAATCAGGGTTGGCAGGAACCTGGGGGCCTTCCTAGTCTAAACGATTCCTCGCTAACCACGGAGCTTTAACTTCCCTCTCTTTTGAAGCGTGATGTCTAGGTTGGGTGACACCATCCCCAAAAGGGGTAGGGTGGATATTAAATGCCTTAAATGGTCTTCCCAGCAGCTTAGTCTGAGCAGGGGGTGAAGATGGGGTTGGGGGACACCTCAGTCCTGCTCTGTTAGCTCCCACTGTGCTTCAGACTGGGTGCGACAGGAGAGCTATTAGAACGATACGCCAAAAGTGGAGATGAAAGAAAAACAGTTAGCAGCTGTCCTGTGTTTTTTTCCAATCACAAGCTGTGAAGTATTGTAAAGGAATTTTCCTTGGGTAGGCTGCCCATAATCTTGGCAGGCATCCGATTTAGTTCTTGCATCTAGCATGCTGAACATTTCTCAGTGTCTCACAGGAGAAAAGTGAGCAGCGATTAGGTTAGCTTGGACACCTTGATTTTTTTAGGTTGAATTTATTGACAGGGATATTGGTTTATAAAAACATACCGGTTTCAAGTGTGTGACTCAATAAAACATCGTCTGCACACTGTATTGAGTGCTGATCACCCAAAGTAGTTTCTTTCCATCCCCGTTTGTCCCCCGCTTGCCTACTTCCACCTCCCCCACGTGTCTCTCCCTCTGGCTGTCACCGTACTGTTGTCCATGTCTGTGCCACACCCTGACATTATGAGAAGAGGAATAAGACACCTTTGTATTTATAACAGGCTCTTCCTGCAAATGACCTCCCACTGGCAACACTGATCTCCAAAAGGGAGGGCTCCTCTTTGGAGAAGCAAAAGGAATTTCCCCTGGGTTTGACGAACACCAGCACAGGTGATGAAGCGGGAAAGAGAGCCTAAAACGATTAACTACCAGCCATGAACCTTTACTGAGTAACGGGTACTTCATTCATCTCATTTATAAACATACAATGATCTTGTAAGATGAGTAATGGCATCTTTGTTTTGCAGACAAGTAAACTGAGTCTCAGAGCTGTGAAACAATGGAGCCAAGTGCACACAGTTAGTATGCGATGGACCTGGGACTGGTGTTTGCTTCTGTCTGACGCCGATGCTCACACTTCCTGTGTTGCAGAAAGGGCACAGATGTGTAGGAGGGGACACATTCTGGATGGACTCAGTAGATGTGCAACAATGCCCGGAAGAAACTCCCATGGCCCTATTTTCACACACAGAGCCCGACAGCTATGGATGCACTGACCCCTGAGAGTGACTACCACTGTTTCTCCAACACATTTCATTTCAAATTAATTACCTTCTGAAAAATTAAGTGGTTAGTTCTTCCAACCACCTTAGTGTCATCCAGAGCCAAGTCCACTAAGATAAGTGACCCAGGACGTTTCTGGTTCAAGTACCAAGTAACCTGCCCTGTTCTGAGCCAGGACTGGGGAGGGAGGCGGGAGATAACAGCACAGTGTTGAGTGGGCACGTCTCAGGTCGTCTGTAGAGCCTTGCCAAACCATCCGCATGACCGCCTGGGAATGTGGGGTCCTCACAGTCAGGACCATGTTTTGGTATTTTTCCTGTAGATGTCTTTCTAAGCACAGACTTAAGATGGAGGGTTTATCGAAATGAATAAATAAGGCAGAGTATGTCTGGAAACAAAGTAAGGACATGCGTGTCTCTAACTTAATATGTTGTGATATCCAGAGAAAAGAGAGTCAGCTGCAGTCCTGAGGAGGCTACTGAGGCTGAAGGAGCCTGTGGCAGTGACGGTGCACAGGACAGACCCCCAGGAACCAGCAGACCAGCACAAAGGCCACTCGTTAGCGACTCCGGGAGACGGTTGTCCTCCGGAAGCAGACACCTTGAGATTTGAGGATGATGGGGTAGCCTGATAGATTCAGACACAGCCAAATACATTTAATGGGAGTGGAGAAGAGAGGACGAGAAAGGCAGGAGAGAGAGAAAATATTGTTTATTAAGGATGGAGTTGGTAGTGAGGGAAGGAGTGTTGCTAGACAAAATACAGAAGTTCCAATTTATCTGGAATTGTGGGGCTGTGTGTGTGTGTGTGTGTGTGTGCGCGCGCGCGCACGCACACACACTTAATCTGGAAGCCTTAGAGAGGAGGCCATTAAATTCAGGAAATGAGCTGCCACTCCTTCGTTTACTCAACATATACTTATTCAGTTACTATTTTATGAGCATTTACTATGTGCCAGGCACTGGGCTAGGTCCAGGGGCACTCTGAGAACAGGACAGTAAAGGCCCCTCTACTTTTAAAGTTTACGATCTAGTGGAGAAAACAGGAAAGTAACCAAATAGAAAATAATACAGGTAATGATCATTTAGCAACGTTCTATATATGCCAAGCACTATTAAGTGCTTTACCTTGTTTACTGCTCAAAACAACTCTTGAGGTTGATACGATTATCACCCTTATTTACAAATGAAGAATCGAAGACACAGAGAAGCTCATAATTTGCCCCAGATTACACAGCTAGTAAAAAGCTCTCTACAGGAAATTAACACAGTGATGTGGTTTAAAAAATCACAAGATTTCCCTTGCAGGGAGACCATGTTAGCAAGACCAGTCTGGAAAGCCCCTCTGGGAGAGTGGCGTGTAAGCTGAGTTGTGAGAAATCGGAAGGAGCAGCCCAACCAGGATCAGAGCCATGGGAAGAGCGGGGAGGGCAGAGGGAACAGCAGGCGCACCAGCAATGAGGTGAGAAAAGAGACAGGCCCATTCTAGGAACAGACGGAAGGCTGGTGAGACTCGGTTTCGGTGACTGAGGGGGAGACAGGACATTAGGTGATGCAAGGCCTTGAGGATCCTCTAAGGACTTGGACTTTAGCCTACGTGTGATGGGAAGCATGGAGGACGTAAGCTGGCTTACGCTTTCACCTGGCTGTGGTATGAAGAACGGACGCAGGAACTGGGCGATATGGGAGTTAGGCTCAACAACCCAAACTGAAGTGACAGCTCAGAAACATCCAAATCTGAGGGAAACGTGACGAAAGATGACTTGTTGAGAGCCATGGGATCTGGGAATCAAGTTTCCAAACTAAATATAATTTATCACTTGAATTATAAAGAAAAGCCAGATGGCAAAGCTGAAGGTCAGAGTGG
>PVKM010035597.1:0-15107 GCA_004027735.1 Carollia perspicillata | reverse complement strand
AGGTGCAGAGGTTACAGGGCTCTCCAGCGGGAGTGAAGCAAGACCCTGCCGCTCATTTTGCAGTTGGGAAAACTAAAGCCCGCGCCAGCCGGAATGTGTGACTCATCCAATGATGTCATTATGTGACTCACTCAAGGATGTCATTATGTAACATCACCCAAGGTAATGTGACTAATTTGTTGCAGAGCTGAGAAGAGCAATAGAGTTTTCTGACTTCAGTTCAGCATCATATTACTCTCCCCGCCTATAGTTAGGTAACAATCTTTTTCTAGCCATGGCACGGGGGAGGAGGGGGGCATTTAATTTGTGTGGAGAAAGAAACCAGGGAGGTCCCAAATCCTGGGACGCGCAGTCCAGTGTAGAAGGAGAAGCACTCTGAAAGAGGGGAATCAAATAATAGTCTATGTCCTGACTAGCGAGGCTCACAGCCTCTTTCACTACTCGATTACGAGGACCCTGGTGTAGTCGTGTATAACGGACCACCCGGACAGTCACGGATCCGTCTCTGGAAAAAGTGAATGCCTCAGAGGGAAGACTGACGGGCACTAGCGTTTGGGGGGACCCAAGCAAAGTGGCTGGGTCCCCACGTCGCTTCTGACTTTAGGATTACTGAAGTGGATTGACGTGCTCCGCTCCGGCACACGGAAGTTTCAGTCTCAGTGCCTTACTTTTACATTTAATCAGCACCTAGGGATCACCAGACATGTGCAGAAAAGCGTCCAACAGGAAAGACAAAGACCAAAACAGACAACAGACAAAAGAGAACTCAGGGGAGACAGAGTTAATTTAGGAAGCATAAAAGAAAATTAAAAACCAAAGTAACCAAACAAACGAGCCATTATTTAATATCCCCAGAGGGATGAGAAGACACTGTATCTATGGAATAGGATGCTTATAAAGAAACAAAACACGAGAGAAGACAGCTGGAAAATAAATATATGATAGAATTAAAAACAAAATCAAGAGAAGAGTTGGAAGATACAATTGAGGCGATCTTAAAGAAAGAGGGGAAAAGGATCAAGAAAAACAAAACACAAAACAGAAGAGATGGAAATATTGGAACATAGGAAATAAAGGGAATGCAATGATGAAAGAAACAATACAGTTTCTCAAAATGAGGGACACGCGTGTCCTGACTGAGAGGGCGCCCCGCACACCCAGGGCGTGAAAGGAAAGGGCCGGCCGCCTTTGCCATCACCGGGGAATTTCAGAACACAGTGGACGGCGGGAAGCTCCCAGGCGCAGAAGCAAGGGGGAACGTGGGTCATGCACAAAGAACCCAGATGCTGGAAGCCAATGAGGCAAAACTTTCCAAATTCTAAGGGAAAATGATTTCCACTGGCATTTTTACACCCAAACCTTCAATCCAGCGTGAAGGTAGAATAAAGAGGTTTTCAGACATACGCGGTCTCAAGAAATTTACCTCCCAGGCAGCCTTCCCAGAGGCCCCTGGAGGACATGCTCCCCCAACCCGAGGGAGTTCACTGAGCAGGAAGGTGAGGCTGGGCGCAGGCGCAGCTCTGACTGGCCAAGGGCTGTCCGGGGTGCCCGCTGGCCTCCAGAGCGGGGAGGAGGACAGAGGTCTCCGGGTGGCTGCTCTAAGAGCAGAACGGAACTGCTGGGCCATCCACTGTGTTTGACCATGTGGAGGCCCGTGGTCAAAGAGAGGAATGATGTCACGATCCCGCTGCAAAGTGTGGGAAGAATTAGAGACAATG
Source organism: Carollia perspicillata (assembly GCA_004027735.1). Taxonomy (NCBI): domain Eukaryota; kingdom Metazoa; phylum Chordata; class Mammalia; order Chiroptera; family Phyllostomidae; genus Carollia; species Carollia perspicillata. The sequence continues at coordinate 13,389 of PVKM010035597.1, read as the reverse complement.
CCTTAGAAATCTAATCAAATGAAAACCCGCGGCATTTGCCAACTCTGGAAAAAAACAGGAAATAAAATTTAATTATAGAAGTTTATAAGGGCTGGCCATAAATACAATTTACATAGTTAAAACCCTGTAAACCCTAAAATGAAACTAACTAAAAATTATGATATAATCGTGTTGGGAAGATGAGGGGAGGGGAAGTGAGGGTTGGGATGAGATAAGAGTATTAAATCCTCCTCTGCCATCATATGAAATCAATAGATAACGTCTGAAATTGATAAATAAAAAATCTCTGTGTAACAATGTTATTCAGGAGTGTGGAATTACACGCCAGAATGGAAAGGGGCTGCCCCTGGAGACCATCACTCTGATTCTGGGAAGTGATGACGGCTTGTGGCACTACTTAATTTTTAAAAACGATATATCTATATTATCTTGACAAAAATAAAAATATAATTAGAGAGTGGAAAAATATAGCTTCACAACTATTTTACAACGAAGCTGCCTGTCTCCATATTTACATAATGATGTTCATTCTGAGTGGTTTAATATACAAAATTCCTAAGCTTGGCATGAAGGGTATATAAGGAAAAGGAATCCAGAAAAGAAAGAAGAAATAAATGTAGAATAAAGAGAATTTGTTAAAACACTTATACAAAGCTGTATTTGAATTAGGTGTTGTTTTAAGACTATTTTAATATTCTGTCATCTTTGTGTAATTTTAAGACTCATTTGCAATGTTGTACTTTGTTTTACCATTGGTTTAATTCAGTTTAAGCTCTTTCTTTCTTTCTTTTTTTTTTAAAGATTGTATTTATTTATTTTTAGAAAGAAGGGAAAGGAGGGAGAAGGAGAGGGAGACAAACATAGATAGTTGCCTCTCACACACCCCACACCGAGGACCTGGCCCACAACCCAGGCATGTGCCCTGACTGGGAATCGAACCAGCGACTTTTCAGTTCATAGGCCGGCACTGGATCCACTGAGCCACACCAGCCAGGGCTGCTTAAGATCTTTCTACGTTGCAAGGGGACCCACAAACACAGGAGGACTCTTTCTACTGGAGATCTGTTTTATTTCACAAATAACAAGGTATGATGAGGTATGCAATAATCTCATTGTGAAATTTGGGGTCGGAAGCCCAGGGTGTAAACTTGGGCTGCAATTTGCAAAATAGTACTGTATCACTGAGCATGACAAAAATTGGATTAAGTGCCTGCAGATTAAATCATATCAGGAAAAGCTTATTTGGAGCCTACCATGTAGGAGGCATTGTGCCGGAGAGCACGGAATCCCTAGGATGTCCGAGGGAGGCAACTTCAGGTCGGTGCACAGGCGCAGAGAGTGCAGACACGGCTTTAATTTATAGGGCTGGGAAGGCACAAGGCCATAAAACAAGACACCTGTTGTCCTTCATTTATGTTAAAGGTTTTGCCTTTTTAAAAAATAATCAGAAACACATAATCATTATTCTTGACATAAATTACACTTTAGATTGGGGGTGGAAATCATGTTTTAAGAATAAGAAGGGAAGGGAAAGTAAAACCAACTGCATGTAATTTTTCAAGTGGAAACAACAGCAATATGAAGATATATGGGTGTCAGACCCACTGGTAGAGGAAGGAGGCTGTGCTCTCTTACCTCTTACGGTGTCACTCCGGTGACCTCTATCATTTGAAATGCTTTGATTCCACCTTGCCCAAGGGACCTGTGAGCACCGGGATAAGGGATGAGGGATGCCCATGCCTGACCTCACCTTTACATTGTCTAACGACTGGAGGTATAAATCAGCTTTCCCCCTTGAAGACCAGGGTGTCGGAAACTCGTGAAATGCTGGAGATAGTAAATGATGCCCCTGAAGGTTTTACTGTTACTCAGTTTTCTCCTATAACCGGGAGGGCTGTTCGCATGAAGGATACTGTCCCCCAGGACCTCAATTTGTATAGAAAATGAAGTATGAAGCTCCAACAACTTCTTGTCGCTTTGGAAAGAAAATAAACAGAGGAGGTGGCACTCAGCCCACTGTCCTGTAAATATTTCAATGATTTCTCTGCCTGTTCCCCGAGAACAGTGAAGGCCAACAAAGGTGTGAGAACACCCTCATTACAAATCCTGTTTCCAGGGCAATAAATCTGCAATGGTTAAAACGATCTCTATAGGCAACTCAAGGTGGTTTTGTCATGGGGAAAACTGAAAACTCTTTCTTTTACCCCACACTGCAGAGGAAGCGTGCTAGTAATGAATTAGAACCGGGGATCAAGTGCCTGGATGCCAGGGTTCCATTTCTAGCTCATCGCTGTGATTCTGGGCTGCATCTGAACCTTCCTTTCAGATTCTGAAGTCTTCTAATACACTTTGATTCATTAATCCTGACCACTACCCCTATAATAAGAATAACTAACTATCTGGAGTAAGAAAATGATCATTTCTCCCTTGATGGAGAATCAAAGTGACTTGTTCAAGTTTCCCAGTCAGTAAGTGGACGAGGCTGGAACCGAACTGAGGAATCCCTGTGCCAACCCTTAGCATTTATCTCTTGACATCGCTCAACCTTCCTCCCTCTTCTCTCCATCAAAAATGTGAAGTACACTTTGTGAAGGACACAAAGAATATATTTCCTATTGCGGAAGTATTACTATATCTTCGTATAGCGCTTTAAAAATTTTAGAGCACTTTCAAGCCTCTTGTTTAGTTTGATTTTCACAACAGCCCCATGAGGCAGGTTTTACAGAATCTGGAATGAGAGGATAAAACTAAGAAAAAATAGCTGAAACACTTAAGAGAAGTGAAATATTAAGGATTACCTAAGACGCTGTAGAAGCTTAGTTAGATGCCAGGCTTGTAAAATGGGCCAGGTATATGAAAACATTGACTAGCCTGCCTGCTTCTGTGCTATAACAGAGGACCGGTCTCTAAGCAACCCCCCCGCCCGGTGTTCTAAGATCGTCATCCAGGCATGAAAGGATATTGAGAATAGTGTGATGTGCTCTTTCCACACGGCTCTCTTGCCATCTGACTATGGCTGCATGACGTTGCCTCTCCAGGGAGCAAGAGAAAGTGGGAACTGAGGGAGATTCCAAACTGCATGTCGAGGGGGGCGGGGTGGGGAGGGGACAATGAAGGCAGGCCTAAGTGTGTTTTCCCCCCAGCATTACTTCCTGTTGAAGTACAAATGCCTTTGGAGAGGTAGTACGTTAAAGCGAGACACTCTCATCCACAGTGTGGTGCCAAACCGGTGCGTCACAGGTTGTTGGGAGAGGGTGGCCCAAAGGTCAAGCTCTCCCAGGGACGAGGCACAGCCTCCTGTGAGTGAGCGCGCAGTAGACCCCCGAGCAGAGATGACTGACAGAAGCATGTCCAGCGGTGACTCTCGTCCATGAGGTGTGCATGGCCGAGGACGCCGCGCTGAGCCATCACCAGTCACTAGCACTTTAGACGGTGGTTCATGACCCTGGCTGCACATGAGAATCACCTGCCAACCTCTAAAAAAATGGAGATGCTTGGACTGTACCCTAGATAGACTGAATTAGGATCGCCCGGGAGTAGAGTGGAGCTATGTTTATTTTTACAAAACTGTGTGGATGTTCTGATGCTCAGCCAGGGCTGAGAATCACACCACCTTGGAGTGAGTTTGTATATTAGGTTCTTGTCAAGCCGATGGCTTGCTGGTAGGCTTTGGTGAGGTGGGCCCCCAGTTTCTGGGGGGAGTGTGGACCTGGACACTGAGTACCAGAATAGGTGGTGAGAGGCAAGAGAGGTGTCATAGGACAAGGTAACCTAAAGTGACCTGGGAAAGAACCAAGACAACTTGTCCACATCACAATTTTGATAAACTACCCAGGAGTATTATTACCAACATTTGGAGCAACAACTTAATGTGTGAAAGTAGGAATTTTGCATAACAACATTTAAAAAATGTCAGGGGAGTTATTATCTAGGCTCCTATAACTCAGGTTTTTTCATCATTTCAAATACTATAGTCTTTTCATTACTACAGTATCGTTTCCCATCCCATTCTTTATAGTCACCTCCCTAAGACTTAACCCTGTTCAGCTTGTCCTTGGTTTTCCTTCTAGGGGAATCCCTAGCAGGTAAGTCAGGATGAGCTCAGCCAGCATGAGAAGGAAACCTCAATAACAGAGGACTTAACGAAACAGAAGAGAAAAGAATTTCTCGTTCTTGTACAAGACTGGGAGGAGGCAGCCTGGAGACAGGCCGCTCCCTGTGCCCGGGCTCCTTCTGGCTTGCCTCCACCACCTTCGACACGTGGTTTCTTCCCCAGGGTTCCAGCTGGCCCCAGCTCTAGTCAGCAGGAAGGAGGGAAGGGGCAAGGAAGAGAGCGTCGCTGTCCTCCCCCCAGCTTAAGGACACTTACGTGTGACCCTAGAAGTTGACACTTCCCTTTTACATTCCACTGGCTGGAACTTAGGTCACGTGGCTAAATCTAGTTGGCAGGGAGGTAAGGAGGCAGGCAGTTGTGCTGGGCAGCCGTGAGCCCGTCCGGAAGTGCAGAAGGGGGACTGCACCCTGGGGGCTGGCCAGCTGTCTCCGCCACGCCAGGAACGCGCACACAGCTGAGCAAGTGCCGGCGGTCACCTTGTGGACCTAGAATCCCACTGGAGAGAAAGCGAACGAGTGTGGTAAGAGAGGAGTGCGGTAAGAGAGGACTGCCTTCACTCCGGGTGTTGGGTAACACGTGGTGGTTAGTGGCGCATGTTTTCCGCTAACGAAGAGTGAGAATTTGTTGAAAGTACTCATCTGTGGCCCAGGAGTCAGAAGGGAGTCCACAAATAAACGACGTGCTTGGTTTTTGCCCTTGGAAAGCTTGTTTGCTCTCAGAGTCATGGGATTCAGAAGTCCACCTCTCGCCTTCACGAAGGACTAGAACGTGAGCCTTCCAGCCCGAGCCCCAGCCCCGAGGGTGAACGTCTGCCTCTGCGGCGCCCCAGACCGTGGATTGCCGTGCTAGCGCGTCCTCGCGATGCTAACTAGGAGAAATGCTGATACTTGTCTCACGCGAGTTCTGCTTAGATGTGCTTATAAAAAGACTCTGATCAAAGAAAAGGTGTACTTTCACCTGACTCCCAGAGCCAACTGTGTAACTCCAGGGTTACGGCTGTGTCAGTACTAATGAGACCAAGGTCACAGCTTTCTAGACAGACCGATCGGTATGCAGAGTAAAAGTCTGTTCATGTCTAGGTGATTTCTTCTCTATCCTTGGCTCGCTGATCTAATAGGATGCGTGCTTCTCAGATGGGGGGCGGGGGGGCGGGTAGGAAAGAGTGGGTGTCTGTACTGTTGGGAAAACCCTGTAAAGGCCCTCGTGCAGAACTGGTGGTTCAGAGGTATCTCTATATGAAGAGGAGCACAGAGTGGTGTGGATATGAACGGAAACTGAACTGTGACATCAGGAATGGAAAAAGAAAGCTGAAGTGGCAAGAACAACTGTCATTCACCTCGCTGGCGGGGGAGGGGGGCAGAGCTTTTCAATTCCTGCTTCGTGCTTGCTCCGGACACCACGTTCTGTCTCCCAACTCTAACGGTACCCCAGTGCTCCCCACCCCACGGTGAGGTGTCATGATGCTGCAGAAGAAAATCGCCTCCAACACAGGAACAAAGTCTGCTACTGCTTTTGCTTGTTCTAGATAGAAATGTCATTTCTCGTGGCAGGAAGACCCCTCCCCCCCTTATTGGAAAGCTGTCAGTCTGTCCGCACCACCTGGAGAACGAATGTGTGTTTTCATCCCCCCGTGAGCAAACACGCTCAGCACCTGCACAGTGCTCAGGGGTGGCCGGCCCTCGTCCTGACTCTGCGCCGGCTGCTGCTCTCGAGCAGAGAAAGTAAAAATGATTGATTCAACATCTTAATTAAGATAAACAAACACAGAGGAACATCAAATAATGGACTTGACAGTTTGAAACAAACTGAAACTACAGCTTAGCATTTCATAAAAGAAAAAGCGTTTGATGTGAGGATGGCGGTTTAATAATTTGTAAATATCACTGGCTTGGTATTATAGCTAATCCAAATATTTTTATTTCTCATCATAAGTTACTCTCCGCTGATGGCTTGTCCTCTTCAACTTACAGCTTTCGCCCTGGAGCCTTCCACAGGGGTGGAGAGGAGAGGAAGAGAAAGGGTCACAGGTTCTCTGTGGAATGTGAATTATACTGTCAACTTCCTTTCTACTTTCTGACTCAAATATTCCCTGGAAAATACCACTGACTAGCCCAAAGGATTTACTGCCCGTTTCTTCACGCCCCCTAAAATGTATCAAAATTTAATCATTATAGCTTTCCATTAGCTTCTGACTATTTTACTAATTAAGAAAGTCTGAGCTTTTCTTCCTTGCCTAAAATGTAAAGAAATGGGGAAACGCCATGACCATACTAAGTATAACGCCCCCGCAATGCTGTTTTGATAGCATAATGAAGTGGTCGCCTATCGATCTGCACCAAACATGTGTGTGAACGCCCTAATGCCCTACAAAGGAGGGTGCCTGGAGGGTAAGGGCATCCTTGTTAATACCTGTGTCTCCCACCAAAATACCCTCTGGGGGGTACCGAGGACGAGCAGGGAGTTGTGAGGACAATCATGAAAAGATGAACGTGGGCATCTCTGTGTCGGACAGAGCAGTGTGATTTAGTTCTTGTGAAAAAAAGTTCAGAGAAATTAGGCACTTTTGTCAACTTATCTGGTATTTCCTAGGGTGCAAGTCAGAACCCAGGTCCTTGCGAGCAGAGATGAAGAACACCGTTGGGCCGATGGAAGACCCGCTTCCTTAAACGTCTGTGAAGAGGAAAGGGCGAGGCAGGAGGTCGGACACACCCCTGCATGCACGATCGCTCCCTCGAGGCTTTTCTGTTCTTTTTGCTGAGGCTCTTAACAGCAGCAAGTTTGTCTTCTTTCTTCTTTTTTTACTGTTCTCAGAGGACAGCAAGCCCAGGCCGGAGACCACGCTGGGTGGGTGTGAGAGGCAGGGGCCGGCGGAGGGAAGCTGCAGTTCCCAGCCTTCTCCACAGGGAAGCAGCATGAGATCAGGGTTTCGATAAAGGTGGCCCCGGCCCCACCAGCTTTCCGGGATTCTGATTTGAGACAGTCGTTCTTTCCTTCCACTGTGGGCAAGACGAGCACCAACAGGGCTCGCTCGCCCTTCAGGGGAGCTCCCCGAGCCTGACTGTCGTCTTCCACACAGTCCTTCACTCCCCGGTCTGTTTCTCCCAACTCAAGCCACGGGCTCCTGGAATATTGCTTTGTCGATTCCATCTCTGGCCTATGCCTCATCTGAGGGATGCCAAAGGACTCAGGATACCCTCTTACCTGAAATGGCCTTATTTTATTTTATAAAGATTATTTATTTATTTCTAGAGAGAGGAGAAGGGAGGGAGAAAGAGACAGAGAGACAGAGAGACAGAGAGAGAGAGACATGTGGTTGCCTCTTGCACGCCCCTAACGGGGGACCTGGCCCACAACCCAGGCATGTGCCCTGACCGGGAATCAAACCCATGACCTTTTGGTTCACAGGCTGGCGCCCAGTCCGCTGAGCCACACCAGCCAGGATGAAATGGCCTTATTTTAAGTTGCTGGGTTCACATCATTGCCACAGAGAGGAAACCTGCCGAGGGGACCTTAGCGACACATCGGGCGTGCACTTTCCATACAGTCCGAATTCTGGCGGCTTCTCGATGGCTGGATAACTCTTAACATTTCTCAAAAAGGAATCAGCTCTGCCAGTTGAAGGCACTCTGAAGAAAATGGCGCCAGCAACAACTGGATTTTGTTTGAGTTGTAGGAAGGAATATAACATTACGGGGGAAACTCCCAAGCAGAGAGTTCATCAGTTAGGATTTACCTTGACAATGTCCCTGATACACCGTGTGACAGCAGCAGAGCCACACCTCACCTTCCTTGCATATAAAACAGAAATAGCATCTAATGTCTAAGTTACGCCTGAAGAACTATATATTCTGTGTTGACTCTGCACAGAGTACTCAGCACTGTGAATGGTCTCAAGATAGACATTTTTTACCTTTTTTCATACATATTTACGTCAGCCGACAAATTGGCAAATACCGCATGTATCAAATTTAAAACGTTCTAAGAAATTTAGACCTTGACAAGCTTTCCAGCACTGTGAGCAGAAATTCCATTCTCAGCGTTTCGGGTGGCTGGTGTGAAAGGGGGGTGGGGAGCACAAAGGAAAGGGGCTGTGGTCTGGGTTTCCTGGAACAGACCTCAGGGAGCTTATCTCTTAGCGGGGACTGTAACTCTTTCCTGGGGACACTTGGGAACGCAAATGTTTCTGCCGCGTTTGAGAAGGGTGGGTGGTACTGAGCTCTTCACACTAATCTCATTTTGCTCCCTTTGTAGTCTATCCAAACCATTTTCAGACCCCTGAATCAATTACCTTTCCTCGAGGGGCAATCGACAGAGAACAAGTGAGAAGCACAAAGAAAAGACCTGTCCTCTCAGTGGTCTTTGCCCAGTGACTTCGCCTCCCAGACAGGATGGGGCAAGCCTGAGCCAGAGCGGAGTTCCCGAACGGGTCTCTGGCAGGGCTGCCCTGGGACGGGTCCGCTGTGGCAGTGCGGGATGGAAGCTGCAGCTGGCCGGCTCCCTCCCTCTGGGCCATGAATTGGGCCAGAGAGCTAGAGACTAAGACATGTGTAAACAAATAAAATATCGATTCTCTTTCCTGCATTTAGTTCCCAAAAGATAAGTAAGGCGACTCGCAGTAGGAAGAATGCTATTCTCATAATATCAGGCCATTTAAATTGTTCTCCTTTTTCAAAAAGAATTAAATCTATACCTGAGGATATGTTTATTGACATTAGAGAGGGAGGAAGGGGGATAGGGGAAGGAAGGAGCGGGGGGAGAGAGAGAGAGAGAGACAGACAGACAGACAGACAGACACTGATCTGAGAGAAACATTGATTGGTTGCCTCCTGTAAGCACCCTGACCTGGGATCGAACCTGCAACATTTTCACGTATGGGACAATGTTCCAACTAACCGAGCCTCCTGGCCAGGGCATTAATTTTTAATAAAATGCAATCGTGTATAGTTATCAGTACGAACACCATGCTCTCTCTCTCTCCTGACCTGATACGACCAGGGATTTCTAGGTTTAGATGATACTATGTCCAAGTGAGTTTTAATGTCAAGGTTAGATGCTGCGGCTAGGCTCTGTGTCACCCACGGTTTTGTGTCTGTCTAGAAAAGGTTAGGTAAAGGTAAACGCGATATGGAGCCCACTGAAACATCTCTTTCCAAAGGGAAACTTGTTAAAGGAAGATTTTAACAGCTCAAACTACCTTGGAGGCCAATAAAAGCACCAAAACTGATTATTAGGACATGATCTGAGGTTAGAAAGAGGACTCCGGCACTGACTGATTGGAAAGCTATTAGAAATAAATAAAAAGGCTACATTATGTGGAACGGAGGGTCACAGCACGGGAGCATCTGAAAGCCATAGGTGCGCGGATGACATTTATCATGACATTAGTGAATGCTTTGGGTATTGCTTGTGTTTGCAGGTCTTTTGTATACGATGGTTTTAGATAAACTGATTTCACAGAAGAGGGGGAAGGTAATAAGTGTCACACAGTGTTAATACACAAGGTGTCCACCTTTGGGATCAAATTTGGTTCAGGGCACAAGTGAAATGAGTTTGGTGGCCTCGAGCAAGGCTAACACCAATAGTTATCCTTAAACAAAATCACAAATCATTGGCTGGCAGCCGGAATCAGAGACCCGGAGCTGAGACAGCAAGACTGTTACAGGTCGGGAGGGAGTGTCGGGCAGGAAACTGACCATCACTTCTGGGTCTCCGGCCTGGCTTCAGCTCATGCAGCCAACCAACCCTTCTCTGTAAACACTAACCTTCGCAGCGATTTGACGACCTCTCTTTGCCTGCCAAACCCAACGTCAATATCCTCAGCAACATTTCACAAAACCTCCTGTTACCTAAGTCCTCATCACTCAGTCAATTCTAATAATAGTAATTCCACAGTCACTATGGAAAGGAGTCTTATTTTTAGAATGCTACTTGCCCTTATCAAAATAATGGAACTTGTTTGTTCCACTGAATTCTAAATTGAAACATTGCTCGCTCTCTCCCTTCACTAAGGGAAGGCCTTCTGTGCGACTCCGTTGGAACACAGAATTATAAAACAATGACTGTGTAAATGACATTTATAGAGATCTCGTACTGGAAAGGGCACATTTTCTTGTGACTCTTTGTCAAAAGTGTAGTTTTCATCAGAGGACGGGAGGCAAAAGAAAAGGCAATCAATATTTGGGCCTCTGGTATCTGAACTGAGAAAGAAAATCATTATCCTGTTACTTTTATTGTGGCATGATGCTTGAAATACTGCACCTTGTTTCCATAACAATCCAATATTTGGGGGCGGGGGCGGTACAGATTAAAAAACCTCTCGCAGGGTGAAATCAGAACACAAAGCAGAAAGGAATGTGCATACATACATCTTACTGCGGGGACTTGGAGAAAAGCAGATTGAGAAAAAGTTAACCTTTTGAAAAAATACAATAATCCAATTTCTGATTCGTATTTATCTAAGAGCATATGTTTAATTTGTGAGTTTTCAGAGTTGCCAGGAAAGGGCTCTCTGTTTCCAAATTTGGGTACAACACACAGATTTCCAGCAGGTAAGAATCCCTTCAATATTAATGAAGTTATTTGGACAGCCTTTGTACCTCTGTATTTATTGAACATTTTATTTCATTGTCAAGAAACTAAACGAAACCAAGGTGGGAAGTATGTGGAATTCGACATTTGATTTTAAAGTTGGCTGTGCTATTTGCTTCTCACTGGCAGAAAACCTGATCATTGAACTGGAATTTCTTGCTTAAAAAAGGAGAAGAATTATCATTCACAAACCTTTTAACAACTCTTATGTGTCCAGGTTTAAGTACTGTACCGGTTCTAACTGCTCCTGCTATAACTATTTATTGGTCAGGATTTTCAAAACACTTCAGGACGACCCTCCCCTCTCTAGATTTCAGCATCCAATTTAAAACTCTGAATGTACATTGTGGAGAATGGGATCGTGTTAGGCATATGTAGGTTGCAAAAGCAAATACAGCTGTTCTTAACCTGACTTTCATACTTTCGTGGGTTGGTATCATCATCCAGTTATTTAAATTGTCTTTTTCTCTTTGAACTGTTACTGATGAGATTAGCATTATGTAGTCATACATAATGGCCTACATAGGAAATGGCCTACATAGTCATACATAGGAAAGCAGTCATGGCCTGCTTTCCTAGACCGTCTGCGGCAGCCCCATGAAGAGCTAAGTGGGGCCTTAATAAACAAGAAAAGGTTATCTCGGCTGCACGTGGTGTCTCTCGGTCTGCTCTGGCTAGAATCTGCAGCAGCCACAGATAACAGTTCAAAGTCATGCAAATGACGGCTAGGCTAGGGCTTTGCTCCTCACCGGCCTGTGGATGTTCCTGGGATTCGTTGGCAAAAGCAGCACAGCAGGAGGGAAAAAGGATGTTCCCAGAGACCTAATCCATCTGGGCAGCTGGTCTATTTCAAACTACTACAGCTACCCACAAGAGTCGCTAAAATTAAGAAAAACTGACACCCGATGAGGTGGGGAGCGACGAAGATTTTCGCATACTGTCGGTGGAAGCATAACTTGGTACAAAATTCTTTGAAAAACTATTTGGCAGAATCTACTAAAGCTGAACCCTCTGATTCAGCAATTCCTCTCCAAGGTATACGAGGTCTGTCCAGAAGGTATTCAGCCATATAATATGAAAAATAGAGGCATGCATTGAAGAAGATATAAGATACTAGAAACACTGCACATAGGACAGTGATGCCTGGGTCCCCTTCAAAGGAGGCACCTTGGGACCTCACACCGTTCTCTCAGTCACCATCACCTGCCCCGTTGTATTTTCCCGAGTCTCATTGACAGTCTGAAATCTCTTCTTTTTCAAAGGTGATTTTAGTTTTGGGAAAAGCCAGAAGTCGTAGGGTGCCAGATCTGCGCTGCAGGGGAGCTGAGTCACCTGGGTGATTGGATGTTTCGCCAAAAAACTCTGCATGAGACGTGATGCATGAACAGGCACATTGCTGTGATAAAGCTGTCAATCACCAGTTGCCCATAGCTGTGGCCTTCTGAATCATCTGAATAGTTTCCACAGAAGAATGTTTAAGCTTAATGCAAAATTTGATTGCAGATTTGTGGCTGTACTTGCTCAGTCATTTTGAACGTGACGGCCACACAGTGCATTTGACTCAATGGCGTCTACTGCTCCCACTGACTGACTAGTGCAGTGAAGTCGTCATTGTTCACACATGCGCATTCCAGTCCACTCGCCTTGGCTGCCCGGCTACACTGACGTCATGTGAACCATTCTCGCTATACTAACAACAGCTGGGCTTTTTCCAGACAGACCTCACATACCCAACAGAAACGTAAACTTATGTGCGCCGAAGGACGCGCACGGGAACATTCGCAGCGGCATTATTCATACTGTCTCCAAGGCAGAATCCACCCAAATGTCTGTCTACAACAGAATGAGATGAAATGAATAAACGAAATACTATACAGTGACGAAGGAACTACTGCTACACGCAGACGCATGGATGGTTCTCGTAAACACAATGCTGAATGAAAAAATCCAAACACACAAGAGCATATATTGTATGACTCTGTTCACGTGAAGTACAAAAATAGGCAAAATTAATCTCGTGATAGAAGTCAGAGTAGTAGTTACTTTGGGGGAGGTGATGGGGAAAGGGCACGGAGAAAAGCTTCTGGGGTGCTGGTAATGTTCTAAATCTTCATTTGGGTGACTACATGAGTGTGTTCACTTTGTCTAAAAAATCCTTGAGCTCTATGCTTATGATTTGGGCATTTTTCTGTATATATGATATACTGCAATAGGAAAGTCAACAAAAAGACATCAGCATCATTTATTTAATGTCTTTGTCAACTTTTGAAATACTAAGAAACAAAGGAAGAATGACTGAAGCAGTGAAATTAACTACACAGTTATAAAAAATTTCAGAGAAATATTTACATAGGCATGGTTTTTAAAAATTGTGTTTTTTAGCTTGGAGCTCTTAAGGCTAAGGCTAAGTGGTGATTAGGTTTACACCTTCAAGTGTTGTATAGTGCTTGCTATGTAAGGAGGGTGCTGACCAGTTATTCTGTTTGCTCGGCAAGAGGAAATAGGCTTAAATGAAAACAGAAACAATGTCAGCTGGACATTAGAGGAATTTCTGGACCAGGAAGTTAAGTAACTGTGGAATCAGAATGGCTGGATATTTTTAAGCAAAGCAAAGAAAACCATCTGGCAGGTGGGCTGATCATTAGATTCCTTGAGATGTCTTTTCAGTAATATATTTTTTAATTTTT
>PVKM010035596.1:0-15115 GCA_004027735.1 Carollia perspicillata | reverse complement strand
GCCTGGGCAGCTTGGATGGTTGGGACGTGGTCCCCAATGAGCCAGGATTGTGGGTTCTACTCCAATCGGGCACGTGCGGGAATCAACCAATGAATGCCTAGGTGAGTGGGGCAAGGAATCCACGTTTCTCCCTCTCTCCCTTCCTCTCTTTCCCTATAAGTCAATTAAAAAAAAAGTAAAGACTTGGCTGGTGTGGCTCAGTGGACCGAGTGCTGGCCTGCAAACCAAAGGTCACCAGTTAGATTCCTAGTCAGGGCACATGCCTGGGTTTCAAGCCAAGTCCCCAGTAGGGGGTGTTCAAGAGGCAACCAATTGATGTCTCTCTTGCACATCGATGTTTCTTTCCCTTTCTTCCTCCCTTCCCCTCTCTCTAGAAATAGATAAATAAAAATTAAAGAAAATACGATAAACACTGCAGGGATTGTTTAACGAATGAATGAGCTGGGCACCAGCTCATGGAATCCTCATAACAATTCTTTTTTTTTTCTTTTAAAGATCTTATTTAGTTTTAGAGAGAGGGGAAGGGAAGGAGAAAGAGAGAGAAAGAAGCATCAATGTATCGTTGCCTCTTGCACACGCCCCCTACTGGGGACCCGGCCCACAACCCAGGCATGTGCCCTCACTGGGAATCGAACTGGCAACTTTATGGTTTGCAGGCCCGTGCTCAATCCACTGAGCTACCCCAGCCAGGGCTCATAACAATTCTCTGAGGGGATTATCCTCATCTCATCTGCATCTCGGGACTGGTCTTCGATGAAGGAGACTGGTAGTGAGCGTGACTTTGTGCAGGCATTAACCTCCCTGAGTGGCTGTTTCCTCCTCTGTCAACTGGAGCTAACCCAGAGTCCTCATTCCATAGACTTGGCCAGAGCGAGTGAGGTATTAAGTGTAACGTGCTCGTAACCATGACAGGCTCGTGACAAGCCTGCGTGCGCCTCGACTGTTCTTATGACCCCACATTTGATCAAATCGAAGACGTCATCAATTGTAAAAGATGACACTAAGGCAAAAAAAAAACCAACATTGCAGTTTTGTTAACTCTGTCCTTGGGCTCTGAGATCACTGGAAGCGTTTATGCCTCCCAGAAGAGTGCTTTTTGATTTAGACGTGTGTTCTCCTCATACCCATCTGTAATTCTGACACACACATGAAATGGAAAACAGAAGCAAAATACATTGTTTACGGCCTTCAGAAAATCCCTTTACATTTTCAGTCTGGCCGAGGCGTGATGTCTGTGTGTGTCACAGCCATCTCCTCCTGTGAGGCGTCAGCCGTGCTGGGGCCCTGGCTGGAGTGGCTCAGCGGACTGAGTGCTGGCCTGCGAACTGAGAGGCTGGCAGCTCTATCCCCGGATGGGGCACAGGCCTGGGTTGCAGGCCAGGTCCTTGGTTGGGGGCGTGCTAGAGGCAAATGGTAAGTGTATCTCTCACACATTGATGTTTCTCTCCCTCTCTTTCTCCCTCCTTTCCCTTCTCTCTAAAAATAAATAAATAAAATTTTGAAAAATAAAAGAGTGCTGGAGGCCAGCGCCCCTTCCAACAGTCCTCCGTGAGACAAGTGTACAACCATTGGTAGCCATCTGCGTTGGCTCTTAAATCGGCTTTGCCATTGACTTCTGCCTCGGAAGCGTTACTGCCAAGCCGGACAGCAACTCTACCACGTAACCTGACTTGGGAGACGTAAAAGAGTCTCGGGATTGAGGAGACAGGAAGAGTTTCTGAGCTTCGCACTGGCCGCACTTCCAGCCGCGCACCCTGTGTTCCTGCCACCGGGAATGGCCTTCCTTCCTCCCCACTTCGTCTAGCTGACCCAGTCATCCCTGTTCTCAGCTCCATTGTCCTTAAAAAAATTATGTGTATTTGTTTATTTATTTATTATTTTAATTTTTGTCAGCTCCATTGTAGAGCCCCTTCCCCATGCCTTTCCAGAAGTCCAGTCCCTCCCCCATCCACACACCTAGTATCCCTGCGGCGTGACGCTTTAGGTGTGTGTGTGATTTGGGGTAGCTGTCTCCGCAGTGCACTGTTCATCCCGTTGGGGTGGGGACCATGTGGCTTATTATCGTGTCCCAGTACCCAGCACTGTGTCCTGCACGGCCTCGGTGAATGAAAGGATGAATCCCCATAATGAGCAGTGGGGGACGGGGCGGTCCTGGCCTGTTTGTCTAAGGGACAAATGCTGCTGGTCTCTGCATTGAACTGCTCCCCTCAGAGACCCAAGTTCCCCCACTTCTTTTACAAATGGGAGACCAAGGCTCGTGAGGTCATTTGCCCCTGATCTAGCGGTCCTGTCACAGTCCAGTGTGCACGGAATACGGGGGTGGGGCCCAAAGTGGGGCTTGCTGGGGGAGGTGGCATCTGAGCCAGGCTTCACAGGTGAGGAGGCAACAGTTTGGGTAATTTGGAGACACATTAAGGGCCTGGGGAGCCAGCAAGTGGGAAGGTGCTGGTGTGAGCGCCCAGACTCGCCCTGTGACACCGGAAGCCTTCTCAGAAGCCCTGGAAGGTGCAGGGCCGAGGGTCCCCCTCTCTCAGGTTTCAGGTTGAGAAACAGAGGCCCGGAGAGGCGGGGAGCTCACCTGACATTGTCCACCAAGTCCCAAGGGTTGCAGGCCTTCCTCTGGGGGGAGTCCCACCTTCCCCTCTTTACCTCACTCCCGGCCAGAGATGCTGTGTCGATGCAGTGTGGCGAAGTGGGGGCAGAGGCAGGACTCTGGGGGTGCACAGGCCAGCCTGCACCCGGAAGGAGGAAGTTGTACACGGTGTCTGTGGCTAGGCCTGGGATCCCCCACCCGGGGACTTCCTCTTCCTCTCAGGGCAGGTATAGCTGCCACAGCGGGACTAGCACCCTGACCTGTCATGGATGGGGCCAAGGGGCCCGGGCTCAGAGACTTCCTGAGTGGGAGCCTGGCCACCTGGGTGAGGCGGCGGGTGGAAGAGGGCAGGGGAGGGGAAGTGAGCATGGGGAGCCGCTGGTGTTGTGGTGGGCAGAGCTGAGGTCTGAGGGGGGCGGACATAAATGTGGGGCTAAAGTGCAGGCAGCTGTGAGGCAGGAAAAGGGGTTCAGACCCCAGGCGGCCAGAGACATTCAGGGTTTGGGTGAGGAGGGGGCTGTGTGGGCTCAGGGGGCAGGTCAAAGGGGCTGAGGATTTACTCTACTAATGGGGTCTCCCATCTAGGCCAGCTGACCTGTCTCTGCTTCCCCCAGGCGTTGGGACTGGCTGGGCTGGTAGGAGAGGCGGAAGAACCAGAGGAGGAAGAGGAGGAGGAAGGAGAGGGGCCCCTTTGTCCGGAGAAGAGGCTCTTGCACCTCAGCGATGGGGCCCTGCTCCTCCGGGTGCTGGGCATCATGTGAGGGGCATCTGGGGCCGACTTAGGGGTCGGAGGGGAGGGGGTTGGGATGGCCGGTGCACAGAGCCTGAGGGCTGAGGGCAGAGCCTGGTTGAGGGGAGGTGGGTCCTTGATTGCCCCATCCAACCAATCGCCCCTTGGGCCCACAGTGCCCCTAGTTCCCGAGGGGCCCCTCGGATGATCAGGGGCCCTGATGATCCCTCAGCTCGGCGGGTGCGGAACCTGAGCCACCTGTGGGGACGACTGAGGGACTTCTACCAGGTGAGGGTTTGGCAGGGGGAGGCCAAGCCTGGGAGCCCCTCAGGAAGGCCCATCTCATGATCTCCTGCCCCCTGGGCCTCCAGGAGGAGCTGCAGCTGCTGATCCTGTCGCCACCCCCAGACCTCCAGACATTGGGGTTTGACCCCTTCTCAGGTACTCTCTCTCCCACCATCCCTCCCTGTGTCTAGCCCCTCCCCCCACGGCCTCTTAACCCCTTGTGGTTTGGGCCCTGCAGAGGAGGCAGTGGAAGAGTTGGAAGGCATCCTTCGGCTGTTGCTGGGGGCGTCAGTGCAGGTGAGCGGAAGAGGGAAGGGCAGCGTCCAGCTTTGGCTGTAGCGATGGGAGGCTCCTGTGTCAGCCTCTTCCACTGGTTCCCCTGCAGTGTGAGCATCGGGAGCTCTTCATCCGGCACATCCAGGGCCTGAGCCTGGAGGTCCAGAGTGAGCTGGCCGCTGCCATCCAGGAGGTATGGCTTTGGACTGGCACCACCTGGGGACACCCTGTCCCTGACTTCTTAGGCTGATCTGCTCTCCCTGCCCACCCAGGTGACCCAACCTGGGGCGGGCATGGTGCTGGCGCTGGCTGGGCCTGAGCCTGGAGAGCTGGCATCTCCAGAGTTGGAGATGCTGTCCCGGAACCTGATGGGGACACTATTGAGACTGGCACGGGAGCGTGACGTGGGGGCCCAGGTAGGGGGCAGCAGGGTCTGTGAGGGCCAAGTGGAGGAATGGGAGGGCCACGGACACCCAGGTGTGTGGGGGAGATGGGGGCTGAGGCCCAGGTGTGGGGGTGACTCTGGGGACCTTGGACCAGTAGGGTTGCAAGCTCCAGATTCACCTTGTGGTGGTTGGGGGCAGCTTTGGGGGGCATAAGATGGGTTACTTCTGACCTCTGACCCTTGACCTCCCACAGCGGCTGGCTGAACTGCTGCTGGAGCGACAGCCAACCCCCTTGCTGCCTGAGGCTCCTGCTGGGACTCCTCTGCAGGGCCCCTCCAACCACCTGGCCCTGCAGCTGGCCAACACCAAGGCCCAGCTGCGGCGCCTGCGCCAGGAGCTGTGAGTGTGGCAGGCTGGGCCCGGGACATGGTGGAGAGGGGCAGATTAAGCCTGGATGAGGGGGCCTGACCCCATTTTTCAGGGATCAGGCCTGGGAGGGGCTGGAGCTTGCTGGTCCCGAGCCCTCCAAATGTTTCTCTCTCCTCCAGGGAGGAGAAGGCCGAGCTGCTGCTAGACTCCCAGGAGGAGGTGCAGGGTTTAGAGACTGATGTTCGAAGGCTCCGCCAGGAGGTGCGTTCTGATGCTCCCCGCTATGGCCATATTTCCTAACCTTCCCACACCTCGTGCATCCCATTGCCTACCCCTACCCCGGCTCCTTGCTGTCCCCAATCCCTATGGCCACGGTTGGCCGGTCCCAGCTCTGCACCATCTGGCCCAGGCCCAGACGCTGTCCGGACAGGCCAAGAGAGCCGAGTTGTACCGCGAGGAGGTAGAGGCGCTGCGGGAGCGGGTGGGCCGCCTGCCCCGGCTGCAGGAGGAGCTGCGTCGCTGCCGGGAGCGGCTGCAGGTGGCCGAAGCCTGCAAGGGCCAGTTGGACGTGAGCCCAGAGGCAGTGCTGCGGGAGGGTGGGGCTTGTGGAGGGGCCTGGGTGGGGACTGAGGGGAGAGGGGTGGACCACGAGGAGGAGCAAATTTGGTCCTGAAGAGTCAGGCCTTACCGAGGGAATAGCCCTGGCTAGGAGAAATGGGTGAGGTGGTGTGTGCGGAAAGGCCCTCTGGAGGATGGGGCAGACGGAGCAGGGGAAGGTAGGGGTTGTAGGCCAGGGTAGGTCCCAGGGAAGAGGGCGGGGCCTAGGGCAGGGGCTTTGGTATCTGCATAGAGTCCTTAGCAGTGGGGCCTAATAAGTGGGGCCTAGAAGGTTGCGACCTTGGAAGGCAGTTTCTGGGGAGAAGGGGCGGGCCCACATAGAAGAATAGGCGGGGCCTACATAGGAGGAGGGCGGGGCCAGGTGCTAGGGAGGTGGTGCCTGGAAAGAACCTGCCCAGGACCTGGCAGATGGAGGGGAGAGGGGCAGCCCAGAGAGCCTCACGGGTGTGGGGTCTGGTAGGGATGAGGAGGCAGGACCTGCGGCCCTGGAGTGCTGGGGGCCAGAGCACTGGCTCTCTGTGCCCCCTTCCCCGCAGGAGGAGCGGGCACTCTCTGGGACTCTGGAGGCCGCGAAGGCCCTGCTGGAGGAGCAGCTGGAGGCCGCCCAAGAGCGATGTGCTCGGCTGCATGAGACCCAGCGGGAGAACCTGCTTCTGCGGACCCGGCTGGGCGAGGCTCATGCGGTGAGCTTGCCAGAGTGACCCCAGTGGTGCCCCAGGGTCCCCTGGTGATCCCTGTGACCCCTACTCCTAGTGTTCTCTAGCAGTCCTCTAGCCCACACATTGGTCTTGGCAGGGAAGGCTTGTCTGACCCCGCTCTCCATGCCCCGACCCCCAGGAGCTGGAGACTCTGCGGCATCAGGTGGACCAGCTGGCAGAGGAGAACGTGGAGCTGGAGCTGGAACTGCAGCGGAGCCTGGAGCCGCCCCCGGGCTCTCCTGGGGAGGGTGAGTGGTGCTCCAGTGGAGGGGCTGGGTCTGGGGGTGCTGCCTGTGTTTTTTTGCAGCTGTGGTAGGGGTGGCTCCTGACTTCGTCCCTTCCCCCAGGTCTCTGGGGGTGTGGGGATGTAGGTGAGGGGCCAGGCGGTGTGGCAGGACTAAGCATGAGGAAGGGTCCTGACCTCATCTCACATACCTCAGCACCCCTGCCAGGAACGGCCCCCTCGATACAGGATGAAGTGAGGGAGGCAGAGGCTGGCCGGCTTCGGACCCTGGAGCGAGAGAATCAGGAGCTTCGCGCCCTGCTGCAGGTGATACAGGGGCAATCGGGTGGCCAGGTGAGTCCCCTTCCCTAACCATCCCAGTAGGTCCTTCCTGGTGGCCTCCACTGGGTTTGACCATCCCTCTCATGTGCCCTCAGCCCCCCCTGCTGGAGGAGCAGAGCCAGAGGGAAGCTTCCGTGGTCCCAGAGCTGGCGGTGGCTCACCAGACTTGCCTGGCCTCAGACCATGGCCCCCAGGGTCTGGTTGGCCAAGGCGGGGATGCGGACCCGCAGACCTCGGACCTGGCTTCCCCGGCATCAGACTCAGCCCCCAAGGGGTTAGCGGAGTGTCCCCAGACATCTGATCCAGACACTCAAGTAACGGAGAGGCCCCTCCGGACGGCTGCCACGGCCCCCCAGACCTCAGATGTGACGGCCCAGGAGTCAGGTCCTGCTATGGAGACGCAGGAGTCCCTGGAGAGGTCTGACCTCGGAGCCCCTCTCCAGACCTCTGCCTCTGTGGCCCCATCACAGGGTCCAGAGAGCAAGATCCAGGCCCAGCTGCTGTTGGGACGAGGGACCGGGGAGTCCATGCCTGAGGCCCAGGGGCTGAGACAGGAGCTGCCCGAGAGTGCACCCGGACCCACACAGCCCCACCTCCATGTGCAGCTGGAGGAGCCGGAGTCCTCAGGCCAGCAGCTGGACTTGCCTGAGGGGCAAACAGAGGCCAGAGAGCAGGACCAGAGGCTGGAGGGGATGACCGGGGACCCTGCTCAGAAGCCGGAAAGGGCTCCTGATGCCCAGGCCTTGGAGAGGACAGTCCCAGGGGAGATCCTGACCTGTGGTGACCCAGAGCAGGAGGCCCTCAGGGAGGAGGTGGCTCTGCTGAGGAGAGAGGCTGAGGCCCTTCGAGCTGAGTTGGAGGTCCAGGCTCGGAGGCTGGAGGCCCGAGGCGCGGAGGCAGCTCGCCTCTCCGAGGAGCTGGCTCAGGCTCGGAAGGCAGAGGCCGAGGCCCACTGCGAGGCAGAGGCCCAGGCCCGGGAGCAGGCCCGGCTTCGGGAGGCAGTGGAGGCAGCCAGACGGGAGCTGGAGGCGGCATCGCGGGAGCGGGAGGCGCTGGCAGAGGCACTGGCTGCCGCAGGCCGAGAGCGGAGGCAGTGGGAGCGCGAGGCACCCCGGCTGCGGGCCCGGGCTGAGGCCGCCGAGGAGCAGCTGCAGGTGCTGGAGGGAGAGAGCCGCCAGCACCTAGAGGAGGCCGAGAGGGAGCGCCGGGAGAGGCAGGCCCTCAAAGAGGTATGTGGGTGCTCACGTTTGTTCATTTGGGGTCAGGAAATGGGGTGCCAGGACAGTGGCTGGAGTTTGGGGTTATTAATTTTATCAGCAGCCACTGAGTGCCCATTGTTGAGTTGGGACTGGAGATAAAAAGGTAAAATCCATTCCTGCCTTCCCAAGGCACTCCTGACCTGGGAAAGGGACACATGTCCCCTGCCTCTGGTGGGGTGGCTTTGGAGGGGATGAGCATGTGACAGGGAGTCAGAGTACCCCTCTGACCACAGCAGCTGCTCACCTGCACCACAGCGCCTCCTTCTGTACAATGGAGGTACTCCTCACAGCTGCGCTGGTGGGTCTTCTGGAAGACCAAAGGAGGTCGCAGTGGGAGAGCCCAGTTCATGCTGGTCAGACAGGAAGAGCAAAGCACTGTGGGAGCCGGTGGGAGAGAGAGCTGATGCCAGAGTTGGGGGAAGGAGGCTTGGTGGGGGAGCAGTTCTGAGGAACAGCCACGATTTCATTAGACAGGGAAGGACAGTTCACCCCAAGGGAACAGCCAGTGCAGAGACTGGAAGGCATTAAAGATTTCCAGGGCCCAGGAGGAGTGGGCGGATGGGGGCCGGAGGGGTGTGCCAGGCCAGCTTTTCAGATGTTTGAGCTCCATCCCCAGGCAGGGAGGGCCACCCAGGGGTGTGGCCAACCTGTGTGAGTCTGGGTTTGAGGAAGGTCGCCTAGGTGTGCAGGGGCCTAGGGCCATTAGGAGGCAGTGCCTGTGGTCCAGGTGTTGGGGGTGGGGGGTGCTGGCTGGAATTGGACAGAAGGCTGAAGAGAGAGAAAGCCCGGAACCCCCTGTGTTCATTTGCTTGAGCATGCATGCGGGCGTCTCCTTGGCGCCAGGCCCCACACCAGGCAGCCAGCACGCCCGTACTTGGGGCAGTGCTCCCCATCTGGGGTGGAGATGGGGTGGAGGCCCCATCTGGGGCCTGCACAGGGAGCTGGGGCATGTCAGGGAAGACTTCCTGGAGGAAGGGACAGAATGGCAGTGAGCAAGGAGGTGCAGGCAGAGTTTATCGGGGTGGAGTGTGAGGCGGCAAGTGGAGGGAGGTGAGAATTCATTTAGCAGGGTTCCTATTGGGCGGGGCCTCACCTTCCTTCGAAGCGAGGAGGGAGTTGTGGCTTTTCCCACGAGGGCAGCCGGAGCCACTGGGGCAGGGCGGACAGGGCCCTGTGCTGAAAGGCCCCTCAGGGGACTTGGAGGAGACAGCGAGGCGATGGGAAGGGGATTCGGGTCCGCAGGCACCAGTGCTGTAGGGAGGTTGTGCCTCAGACAGGAACTGAATCTTCTACCTGGCAGTTTCCAGTTTCATCCCCATTGTGCGGACGAGGACACTGAGGTTCAGAAGTGAGAATCGTCTCTGGGACTCCTTCCAACGGAGAGGGGCGGGGAGTGTGCGGTTGGGCTGGCCCGGGGTCGGGCAGTGTGCAGGACAGGCCTGGGGAGTGTAAGAAGTCAGGGGTGTGGAGAAGAGGGCAAAGCTGAGAGGCTGTCTCTGGGGTCCACTCTGTAGGATGTGACTGAGACGCAGCCAGGCAGACCTGGGTTATAGCCTGAATCTCCTCCTTCTCAGCTGTGTGGCTTGGGGCAAGTTACTTAACGTCTCTGAGTCTCAGTTTACTCACCTGAGAAAATGGGATGGAAGGGACCTGCCTCATGGGATGCTGTAAGATAATGAACGTATAGACCTTGGGGCAGCGGTAGGGCTGCCAGAAGAGCCAGCTCTGAGCACTGAGAGGGTGGAGGAGGCTGAGGACTGGGTGGGGAATTTTGTGGTGTTTCCTGGTCAGGGCACTTCCTGGTGATAACTGGTGGTGGCACCACAGGAGGTGACCAGTGGAGGGAGGTCAAGGAACCAGGGGCCCAGGGGCCTGTCCACATGGGCCTCCTGGGCTGGGTGGCAGGCAGGAGGTGCAGTGGAGCCGGTACCAGGGGCTGTGGCCTGGGCCTGGAGGAGGGCTGGGGCAGAGTCTGGGCTGAGGTCCAGGTCTCCTTCATTGGACTGCGATTTTGATCCTCAGGCCCTGGCAGCCAACAGCAGGGCATCATGGGACTTGTAGTTTTTCAGTGAGAGACACTGGACAAGGGTGCCTGGAAGTCCACTGATCCTGGGGGGAGGCCTGAGGTTGTGGGCAGGGGGGTGGGGGCGGTGGTGTTGCTAAGCCAGGAAGGTCAGAGCACAGGCTGTAGACTTGGCTCCCAGAGACAGGGTTCGGCAGGCTGCTCGGCCAGAGCAGGCCCTTCCTTGTGGTTTTATCCTGCCAGGGCCCCCACTCCTCAGAGTGGTTTGGTCTACCTCCCTCTGGGGCCCACAGCTCAAAGTGGGCCTCCTGCCCCGTTCTGCAGTGGTGTGGCCCAACTGCCAGAGGCCCGCTGGCCCCAGCATCTCTGTCCTCCCCCGCCCAGCCCCCACTGTGGTTAGGCCTGGTGTTCATCAAGTTCCTGTCTTCTCTGGCCATCCCTGGTGGCTGAGGGCACTCTGCAGACCTGCCTCCACTGAGCCCCGTCCCTTCACATGGCTAGTGTGGCCACAGCACGCAGGACACGCCGAGCTGTCCCTGGTCGCGTCAGAAACCATAGGCTCAGAGAGGTGAAGATGCCCAGCGAGCGCCTCTGAACCCTGGCCCCGGAGCCTCCCTCCCACCTGGCCAGGCTCACAATGCTCAGTTCTTTTATGCCCACTTGGCAGGGCGACCAGAATTTGCTCCCGTTTTACAGATGGGGGAGTAGAGGCCCAGAGGGTTGAAGATGTCTGTGTAGGGGGACACAGCAAGGACAGAAAGCCGGGTCTCCTGACTCGCAGGCCTCTGCATCTGTCGCCTCCCTGGGTGAAGGCAGCAGTCTGTCCTGGCCCTGAGCCTGTGCTGTCTGCCCTCAGGATCTAGAGAAGGCTGTGGTTCGGGGCCAGGAGTTGGGGGCCCGCTTGGAGCGTCTGCAGAATGAGCTGGAGCAGGCGACGCTGGAGCGCCAGGAGTTTCTGCGGGAACGGGAGCTGCAGCACCAGAGGTGGGGACGTTGTCTGGGCTGCAGAGAGGGCCAGGCGCAGGCTCGAGGCGAGGTAGATGTCCAGGCTTCTCCCGCCAGGTACGAGGGCCTGGAGCAGCGACTGAAAACCGAGCTGCAGGCGGTGGCCAGCGGCAAGGAAGAGGCGCTGATGGAGCTCAAGAAGAGGGCCCTGCAGCTGGAAGAAGAGCTGCTCCAGGTGAGGCCTCAGCCCTGGGCGCCGCGGGCCTTGTCCCGCCCCTCCTCCATCCCGATGCACAAGAACGAGGCTGTGTGGGCTCCCGTCCTCCAGGGTCCCCCCGGCCTTGGCACTTGATTCTTGGCCAGGCGCTGCTTGCCTTGTGTCCTGTTCTGGGGCTGTTGGAAGGAGCAATGTGCTGAGAGTCAAGCTGGCTCTGCAAGGCCGGGTGGTCTTCTGGGGGCCCCCTTTCCCCATTCCTCCAGCAAATAGAGCCTGGTGGCTCTGCTCTGAGGTGGCTGCTGTATGTTTCTTGCTTGCCCCCACCCTCCACCTTCTAGTGAGCTCAATGACTGTCACTGTCATATATCAGTTGTCATTTCTGACATCCCTGAGGCATGTGGGCTCGGCGCTCAGCGCTGTGGTGTGGTGGAGCCAGCACCAGGCCACCGTGTGCAGGGAGCGCACAGCCCACCTGGGACAGAGGCAGGAGAACAGGAGACCCTCGCATGGTGTCAGGGGCCAGGGGGCACCCAGCAGACTGCCTTGCTGGCGTGTATGGGGTGGGTCGGGTGAGGCTTTCTGGAGAAAGCGACATTGAAACCCGGGCCCAGAGGAAGAGTAGCATGTGCAGGACAAGCAGCGGGTCAAGGCCTGTGCTGCAGAACCTCGGGGAAGGTGGGCGGGGCAGGACAGGGAGTGAGGGAGCTGTGGAACCCCTGAGTGCAGGGTTGTGGTGCAAGGGGCCACTCCTCTGCAAGGTCCCTGTGTCCTCCCCAAGCACTGCCAGTCCCCTGCGTGACCTCCCGGGGCCTCTCCTTGCAGCTGCGCCAGGGACCGGTGGGGCAGGGGCCTGAGGAACACTCGGAGCCAAGGGCCGTGGAGGCCCAGAGCGGGCGGCTCGTCGAGGTTGAGCGCAGTGTGAGTGGCGGACTGTGGTGGGCATGGGGGCTGGGAGGGCAGTGGCCTGGCCACTGCTAACTTCCCTCTCCACTGAGCAGAATGCGACGCTGGTGGCAGAAAAGGCAGCTCTGCAGGGGCAGCTGCAGCTGCTGGAGGGGCAGCTGGGAAACCTACAGGGGCGGGCCCAGGAGCTGCTGCTGCAGAGCCAGCGGGCACAGGAGCACAGCAGTCGCCTGCAGGTGGGTGGGGTTTGGGTGCCCCTTCACCAGCCCACGCCTGCCCACGGCCCACTGCCCCTTTTGTGGTGTTTCCTGACCCTCTGCCCTGCCCCAGCTCCCAGCCAGCTGTCTCTCCCTGTTCCCTAGTCACGTGTCTGTGCCCCGACCCCAGCCACTTTCTTCTACATCCCTTCTTCCTACCCCTGCCCACCTCCACTTACCCTTCTACCTGCCTCCAGCCCCCACATCTGTGCCTGTGTAGCTCGGTCTCCAGCCCTCCTCTTCACAGCCAGCCATTAGTTCCAACTGCTCTCCCGGCCAACCCCAGCCCCATCTGTCCCATCTCTGCCTCGTGCCTCTTGTGCTCCCCTCCATGGCCTGGCACCAGCCATGACACCTCTCCCCACCCCTCGCCCATTAGCCTCTGCCTCTGTCTCCCTGCCTCCCGCCACCCCAGCCTGGTGCCGCCTCCGCAGCTTTCTCTCCTTGTCCTCTGCCCTGCTCCTGTGCCCTGCTCTCTTACCCGCTTTCTGGCCTGGGGTTCACCCCCGCGATGCATGCTCCCTCCTCTGCCCTAGGCTGAGAAGTCTGTACTGGAGGTGCAGGGCCAGGAGCTGCACAGGAAGCTGGGGGTGCTGGAGGAGGAGGTGCGGGTGGCGCGGCAGTCCCAGGAGGAAACGCGCAGGCAGCAGCAGTCCCTGCTGCGGGACCATGAGTCCCTGGCCCAGCTGCAGCGGCGGCAGGAGGCCGAGCTGGAGGGACTGCTGGCCCGGCACCGAGACCTCAAGGCCAACATGCGGGCGCTGGAGCTTGCCCACCGGGAGCTGCAGGGCAGGTATGTCCCCCCAAACACCCACTCTCCCTGAGGGGAAACACTACCACCTGGAGCCCTACTGCTGTGCCCTTTCTGGGCACCTGTGTGAACACCTGGCACAACACGCATAGCCTGTGGCTTTGCCTGGGGCTATGCGTAGAAGATGGCAGGCCCCTCACACTGAGACAGTCCAGCTGCCTGTTCGCCCTGACCCCTGGTCCCTGCAGCCCTCTCAGCCCCTGTCCATCACAGGCACGAGCAGCTGCAGGCCCAGAGGGCCAACGTGGAGGCGCAGGAGTTGGCCCTGCTGGCAGAGCGTGAACGTCTGATGCAGGACGGACATCGGCAGCGGGGCCTAGAGGAGGAGCTGCGGAGGCTGCAGAGTGAGCACGACAGGTACCAGCTCTGGCGCAGCCTGTCTCCTCTTGGGCCAGGTCTCAGTGTTTCTCTCTGTGAAGTGGGTTGGTGGTGGGTCAGTCACTGTCCCTGTGGGGTCCTGCTTTGCCTCTCTCGAGCACACCTTCGGGTCTCAGGAGGAGCCTGGGGGGCAAGTCCCCTCTGAGAGCAGCTCTTTTTCCTCTGCAGGGCTCAGAAGCTGCTGGCAGAGGTGTCCCGGGAGCGGGGTGAGCTGCAGGGTGAACGCGGGGAGTTGCGGAGCCGGCTGGCCCGGCTGGAGCTGGAGCGGGCACAGCTGGAGATGCAGAGCCAGCGGCTGCGAGAGTCCAACCAGCAGCTGGACCTGAGTGCCTGCCGGCTGACCACACAGTGCGAGGTGTAGTGAGGGGCGGGTGGTGGCCGCAGCGGGGTCGGAGGGTGCTGGAGGCAGGGATGGACCGGCATGGAAAGGAGCCACCCTGAGCCTCATTAACCTCCACCTGATCTGCTGCCCATCCCAACAGCTGTTGACAGAGCTGCGGAGCGCCCAGGAAGAGGAGAACCGGCAGCTGCTGGCCGAGGTGCAGGCCCTGAGCCGGGAGAACCGGGAGCTCCTGGAGCGCAGCCTGGAGAGCCGGGACCACCTGCACCGAGAGCAGCGCGAGTACCTGTGAGCAGGATGGGGGGCGGGTAGCAGGCTGCGGGGAGCCGGAGTCGGTCCTGCGGACCCCTTTGGTTGTTCGGGGGAGATGCCCAGGAAGCCCCCCAGGGGTCTGGGGCAGTGGCAGTTTGTCACCTCACACAGGAGTGTGTCAGTGTGCTAACACCTGGCAGGGCTGTACCTGCTAGACTCTGAGCCTTGCTCCTGCCTGGGCCTTGTGGGGCCTCATGTTACGTGCTCACTCCTGTCCCCCGCCATGTCCCCAGGGACCAGCTCAATGCCCTGCGCCGTGAGAAGCAGAAGCTGGTGGAGAAGATCATGGACCAGTACCGTGTGCTGGAGCCTGGGCC
Source organism: Carollia perspicillata (assembly GCA_004027735.1). Taxonomy (NCBI): domain Eukaryota; kingdom Metazoa; phylum Chordata; class Mammalia; order Chiroptera; family Phyllostomidae; genus Carollia; species Carollia perspicillata. The sequence goes on along the minus strand of PVKM010035596.1, from coordinate 833 downwards.
CCTGCCCCGGACCAAGTGAGTGGCCCTTTCACCCCCTAGGCCGGGGTCCTCCCAACCTGGACCCTGCCTGCCCTCTGACTCCGGCCCGGCTCAGGCCCAGGCCCAGGCCCAGTGAGGGTTTGCCTGGCCTTCACATCCCCAACATGACCCTCTTGCCCTCTTTCTCGATGTTCTCACTCCCTCTTGTGCCCTCTTGCCCCCAGGAAGGGCAGCTGGCTGGCAGACAAGGTGAAGAGGCTGATGCGGCCCCGGCGGGAGGGGGGCCCCCATGGGGGGCCACGCCTGTGGGCCGATGGGGCTGGCAGCACCGAGAGCCTGGGGGGCCCCCCAGAGCCGGAGCTCTCCGAGGGCAGGGAGGCAGATGGGACAGGTGGGTCTGGGGCAGGGGACCGGGTTGGTCCCTACCCCATGTCCTTTATCCCCACCCTGGCTCCTGCCAATGTCTCTGGTCTCCTCCTTCCTGTGTGTCTCATACATGTGCCCCGATGACCTTCCCTGCTGGCCGCCCTGCGCTCCCCAGATGGGTCCAGAGGTGCTTTGCTCTGTGTCCCTGCTGCGTCCCTGTCATCTGGCACCTCCCTCCTGCCTGCGCTGCCACCCACCCAGTCCTACCCATCCCCAGCGATGCCTGGGACTGCGGAGCAGCAGGGGGCTTTAGTGAGAGGTCATTCATTCCAGTCAGCGGACAAGGCAACCGAGGCCCGGGGAGGGGCAGCGCCTCGCCCAAGGTCACAGAGTGAGTTAGTGTCAGCGCCAGCACAGGGTCCTGCCTCCCGTCACCTCCCTCCTTCACCCAGGCCCTGTCCCTCCCCTGCAGCCTCCTCTCCCTGCCG
>PVKM010035595.1:0-15114 GCA_004027735.1 Carollia perspicillata | reverse complement strand
TGGAAAACTTATTTGAACAAATAGTAAAGGAAAACTTCCCCAATCTGGCAAAGGAAATAGACTTCCAGGAAGCTCAGAGAGTCCCAAAGAAGTTGGGTCCAAGGAGGAACACACCAAGGCACATCATAGTTACATTAGCCAAGATTAAAATGAAGGAGCGAATTCTAGAAGCAGCAAGAGATAAGGGGACAGTCACCTACAAAGGAGTTCCCATCAGACTGTCAGCTGATTTCTCAAAAGAGACTTACAGGCAAGAAGGGGCTGGAAAGAAGGATTCCAAGTCATGAAAGGCAAGGACCTACATCCAAGACTGCTCTATCCAGCAAAGCTTTCAGTTAGAATGGAAGGGCAGATAAAGTGCTTCTCAGATAAGATCAAGTTCAAGGAGTTCATCATCACCAAGCCCTTACTATATGAAATGTTAAAAGGACTTACCTAAGAAAAAGAAGATCAAAATATGAACAGTAAAAGAACAGCAAATTCACAGTTATTAACATCCACATCTAAAACAAAAGCAGACTAAGCAGTCACCTAAAACAGGAGCAGAGCCACAGAAATGGAGGTCACATGGAAGGTTAGCAACAGGGGAGTGGGAGGAGAGGGTGGGGAGAAGGTACAGAGAATAAGTAGCATAGATGGTGGGGAGAAAATAGACAGGGAGAGGGCAAGAGTAGTGTGGGAAATGTAGAAGCTAAAGAACTCATGATACATGGACATGAACTAAAGCGGGGGAGTGTGGGTGGGAAGGGGTGTGCAGGGTGTAGGGGAATGAAGGGGGAAAATGGGAGAACTGTAATGGCATAATCAATAAAATATTTTTGAAAAGAAAAAAGAAAAAAAAACAAAAAAATTAAAAATAAATAAATAAATAAAGAATCTTAAGCACCTTCAAAGGTACTAGGTACACTGCTGGTCTCCCTTATGATCTCCTTTTACATCTAGATTTGTGATTTAATTTTTCTTTGATAGACATAAATACCTCTACACCAAAAGTACTGTTTATGCCTATGGTTGTCCCTTGACACATAACAAAAATAGAAGTAACAGAGGAAGAGAGGACGAAGAGAAAAAAACGAAGCTTTCGGCCCCCTGAGGCAAGTGGTAAAGCACTGCATCAAGCAGTGAGGAGTGGCGGGGTGAGTGCACAGAGCAGAACTAAAATCTGATGTGAATGTAACTAATACGCAACAAAGATGTAAAGGACAGAGGATCGCAACACGGGACTCGCTCTCTCCTAATCCTTTCTATCTGCCTCAGAGGAGGCATTAGAAAAAATTAGAAAAAATGTTAAAACTTAAGAGCTGTCAACATCAGCCACCTGGTAACCGATGGCAGAGAGCGAGCAGCAGAACTGCTGTAGAAAGTGGCACTAAGCAAGCAGTGAATGAAATGATACAGGGAATGGTAACCATGGGTCAACTTCCAAACAGCTATTCCTATACTGGAGGGCCTGCGGGGTGAAAAACTCAGAGTAACAAGACCCTACCCTGCAGTACTAAAATCAGTCTGTCCACCAATATCAAAAACATAAAGAAGCTACGATGGATTTACTTGTGACAGGAACATTACAAAAATTAACAATGTGGAAATGTTAAGCTAATTAAAGCACTCTGAATTAATTTTTCAAAGAAAAGATACTGAGAGTGGGAGAGAAAATATGATGTATCAAAGGAAAACACATCTTAGCAAGGTTTCCTTCTCTAAAAGCAAAGGGGTTGGAGCAGATGGTCTCTGACTCTAGCAAGGCCGACATGGCAAGCCTGACTCATGAGACTTCCTGAATGGGTCATCATCTTCACGTCAGGTTAGTCTGTGGCTCTTTTCTTGCTGTTTCCACTGTTATTTTTTTTACTTTTTCTGACCTCACAGCTTGTTACTCTTCACCAACTCTAATTCCACTCCTAGCCTAAATAACTTTAAATTCAAATGAATCCTTCTTTAAAATAATGTTTCCATTTCCCTAGAAGTTACATGCCTGGAAATAGAATTTCTCTCTTCAAATAAATCTCCAAAAGTCATTACTGGTTTCAGGATCACCACGATAGAAATGATGACTGAGAACATATATTTAACAGAGTCTTAAAAAATTAAAAGACACTTCTTAACTTCAAATACCCCTCAAATACTGGAGGGTGGGGTACCACTAGTAGAAATGTTCAAAAGCATCAAAGTCTAATATGAACAATAACCTCGACAACTGACTCCCTATTCCCCTCAAAATATAGCTACTACACCAAGTGGAACTAAAAACCTATGCCTCTAGGTTACAATTATTCCACGGAGGAAGTTTTCAAAGAGCAAGAATACAAAATACTGAGAAATAGGACAAAAAATATCACCCAAATAATTTAAAATAAAATAGCTTGGGTTTTTTTTTTATTGTTGTTGCTTTTCAAAGGTCAATTTCATGATTCATGACTTTAAAGAGCTTCTTTCTGTACTTCATAAAACCTACCTATGCGTGTCTAGGAAATGAAACTGGGGGCACGTCATTATTGCTAGAGAACATCCAAAGCAAAAAATTAATTATGAACTCTTATGAAATCACTCATATGACTCAACTGGTTAAAACCAAAACCCACTTGAGCAAGTATCTTAAGAGTGGTCACTTAATTAGTAGCAATGTAATGTACCATAGGTGAGTACAGTTAACACTTCTGTATGATATACAGAATGTTGTGAAGAGGGTAAATCCTAAGAGTTCGCATCACAAAGAGAAAAAAACTGTTCTTTTTATTATATTTATATGAGATGGTTGTTAACCAAATCTACTGTGGTAACCATTTTACAATATATGTAAGTCAAACCATCATGATGGATTCTGTAAACTTACACAATAACACATCAATTATTTCTAAATAAAACTGAAAAAAAAAGGGTTTTGTTTATTTTTTTTGTTTTAAAGAGTGGTCACTATTCAACATACTGTGTTATCCACACAGACAAAGGAGATCAAATTCCCTATGCCATGTGCTTGAGATGAACTGCTGATCAAAACAAACAATGGTTTTGCCTTAAATGAGCTGATGACCCAGAGTCAAGATCAATAATCTAGTACAGCGATTTTCAACCTTTTTCATCTCATGGTACAAATAAACTAATGACTAAAATTCTGCAGTACACCAAAAATGTATTTTGATAATCTGACAAAAAATAGGTATAATTTTTATTAATTTACAATAAAAAGGAAAAATAATGGTAATTACCTACACTTTTTACTCCAAAGAGACTTTTTTAAAACATGAGGTCCCGCCCTGGCTGGTGTGGCTCAGTTGGTTGGAGTGCCAACCCACGAACCAAAAGGTCACACAGGTTCAATTCCTGGTCAGGGCACAAACAGGAGGCAACCAATTGACGTTTGTCTCTCACGCTGATATATCTCTCTCCCTCTTCCCCCGCCAGCCCCCCCACTTTCCCTCTTCCCCTCTCCTTCCTCTAAAAGCCATGAAAAATATCCTCAGGTAAAGATAAAAAAAAAATCAGGTGCCTATACTTGTATACAAGGATTTCTGGTGCCAAGAATTAACCAATTAGGTGCAACCTTATTGTTTGATGTGACCAGTAAAATACAATTTCATTATATGACCTATATATTTATGGTTCAACACAGGGCATTCACACCAAACAACTGTTGTTGTGTTGGCTATTGCCTTTTTCTTTTTAATTTGACAACTAAGGGAAAAGAGGTCAGTGCTCCTGACTAAATAGTTGGATACTGCATGTTTTAAAGACTCTTGGGGCATACTGGTTGAAAAACACAGATCTTGTAAGTACAGAATCACAAAATGTACTATGTGCTACATAAAAGGTCTCCTTGGAAAAGTAATGCATGGTCGGTAATTCAAAAGCAGGAACAAATGAGTACCAACACAGTACACAACGTTACATAGGCATTCAAAGTCTTAACCGTCTGCAGTTAATTTGGTTCTTACTACAAAAAGAGAGAGATTCAGGGTAAGAACAACTACATGCCTTTGAAATTGGCTACACTTTACTGGGTTTTCTCAGGTCCCTCTCATGTTTAAGCAGGGCAGAACAGAGACAGCTGGGTAGCAGGAACTGGATGCACTACCGGCAACAAATACATCCACCAAGGTGAAACATTTACATCAAACGCTTCTCTAGAGTTCCAACCAAATGTACTAATTCAGTGTTTCTCAACCTTTTTGATACCAAGATTCCTTTACTTCTTAAAAAACTGAGAACCCCGAAAAGCTTATTACTCAGGTCGTATCTGTCAACATTTACCATATTATAAATTAAAACTTAGAAAACATCTGAAGTACTAATTCATTTCATAATAACCCCATTATATGTTAACATAAGCAATTTTACACAAAATAACTTTTCTGAAATAAAACAATTCAGAGACAGAGGTGGCACTGCTTTACATTTTTACAACTCTTATGTCTGAATAAGGGACAGCCTAATTCTCATCTAGCTCTCCATTCAATCTGTTTCAATGTTATTTTGGTTAAAACATAAGAAAGAAACCCAGCCTCAAAGAGACATGTACTTGTAAAAGGAAAGACCACTTCAATAGCCTTCTGCAAATAACCAGAGCTAAGGTGCCAGCAGTTTTATGCGCCACTGCTCTGCACCATCAATGCAAACATCAACAGGATGAGAATGGCAACACACACCACAAAAAAGTTTCCACTGTGTGGACCCCACGAAAGGTTCTCAGGGACTCCCAAGGGTCCATGAACCACACTTTGAGAACCACTGGACTAGATGAAGGTTGGGATTGAAGTTTTGAAACTGCTTCGGTCTATCCAAGATCCTCTACATTCATTTAATAAATATTTTAGTATCTACTATCTGCAGACCTACACAGCTGCTCATCAACCTACAGTGGGGGTTATGTCCCAACGAACCCATCAGAAATTGAAATAACTCCATTATAAATTGATGTATCTTAAGTCAAAAATACATTTAATATACTTAACCTATCAAACATCATAGCCTAGCCTACCTTAACCAGGCTCAGAACACATTAATTAGCCTCCCATTGGGCACAATCAACTAACAAAATGAATCCACTGTGGAGTCTCGGTTGTTTACCCTGGTGATGGAGTGGTTGACTGGGAACTGAGGCTCACTGCCACTATCTAGTATGACAAGAGAGTATCATGCCACATATCACTAGCCCAGGAAAAGATCAAAATGTAAAATTCAAAGTACATTTCTACTGAATGCATATCGTTTTTGCATCATCAAAAATTATAAGTTGTGCCCTGGCTGGTATGGCTCAGTGGATTGAGCGCGGGCCTACGAACCAAGGATCGCGGTTCAATTCCCAGTCACGGCACATGCCTGGGTTGCAGGCCAGTTCCCAGCAGGGGATGTACAAGAGGCAACCATACATTGATGTTTCTCTCCCTCTCTCCTTCCCTTCCCCTCTAAAGATAAATAAATAAAATCTTAAAAAAAAATTAAGTTGTTAAAAAAATTTTTTTTTAGTTGTACCAAGTCAGGACCATCTGTATAAAAAATAAGCCACGTTGTAAGATGAAAAGAACAAAGAACTTCCTGATAATACAACACAGCGGACTATTGCTTTCAACCCAACACACTCTCCCTCTTTGCTCCAAACACAATGACTTTTTTTATTTTATTTTATTAATTTAGAAAGACACAGCCATGCTCAAATGTAACAAATATGTCTTTGGACCAAAGCACTGAGCAAACACACAGCAACGAACTGATGACTCCATGAACCCACGGAGCTACGGACCCGAAACCAGCAAAAGCAGTCAGGAAATCAAATCATGCACAGATGACAGGGCCAAAAGAAATACTCATAGGCAGAAACCAAACAAAAAAGTCCTGAAAGGAAGGTGAAAAAAAAAGCAATTATTAATAGCTAGTTATGATCATATCAAACTGTCACCTGTAGCTGCAGAAAGGGTAATACGTACAAAACCTGAGTCACATAGACATATATCTCTGATACCGCTAATTAATACTTCAGAATGATATCCTGAAGCTAGACTGAAGATATGGTAGAAATGGGTAAAATCAACAAAAATGCAGCTATGAACGCTAGGGACAGGGAGAGGGGCATATCTGGAGGGCACCAAAAGAAAGACAGGAAAAGACATTCCCCACTCAAGTTGCAAATTGTAAACTAAAATTTCCAAGAGTATTTGAAAACAGAACTGAGAAAATTGGCCAATAAATTCATCAACATCTGAGGATAAACTCGCCACCCAATAAAATGAAACTGAAAGCAAGTTTTAAATGTTTATGATTTTTAATGATAAAGAACTGACAAAAATATTTTTAAAAAATAGTTGTGGAAACCTTCAGATATTATAAATTATTAAAAAAAGCTCGATTATCCATTATCTGAGCATCAAATATCCAAACTCTGAATAGATTTGGTTAACATGGGATACTTAAACCTGTATCTGGAACCAAAACTCAAAATAGGATTAATTCCTAGACTATATACCACACACACGGTGAATTAGACAAGAAAACTGATCAATCCAACCAGAATGCAGCACGGTGAAGTAAAAAATGGGAAAGATTTCAGAGTTTATATAAACCCCAGTATAATATTAACAAATTTAAATCTCTAAACTTCAATTTCTTATTCTCTAAAATAGATACGCTATCACCTTTACAAAGTTGCTTGAAGAATTAAAAACCAGGCCCTGGCCAGGTAGCTCAGTTGGTTAGATCCCCACACGTACGCCGAGGTTCCGAGTTTGGCCTCCATTCAGGGCACACACAGTCAGTGAACACATAAATAAGTGGAACAACGAATTGATCTCTTGATAGCTTTCTCTCTCATAAAAATCAATTAAAAATAAAAAATAAGAAAACTAAAAACCATATGCCAAAAAAAAGCAAACAATAGGCTTAAAAATGGCTTCCTCAAGAATCAAGGTTATTTTTTAAAAATTGCCTCTGTAATTATAAAGCAACTACATCTACCATCCAGATAAATTCAGGAAACACTTTTAGTATAAGTGTTTTCTAACTTCTATATTAGCTGAATAACTTGAGCAAATTATCTAAACTTTGGTACCTAAGAGGAGGCTAGAAAGATATCTCAAGTACTAAATTCTGCTAAGATCTACAAATAAAGTTTTGGTAGTGGTCTTAAAGTGTTCTTATGTAAACACTTCAAATATGTTCTTTAAACCTCTGTGATACTGTACACTTCTCAGTCAAAATAATGTACTGAAACAGTACTTATTACAAAGGGCACTTGGGTCACAAGTCATTAAGGACAATTTATGCTTTGAAAACCTGTGTTGAAATTTGTAATTAATTGCTCTGCAATTTTTTAAAATATAAAGACACTGGCAATTGAACTAGCCTAAATTTAAAATTCTTTTCACTCTTCATCATTCTTAATAAAATGGTTTCCTTTCAACTGCCAAAAAAAAGAAAGAAAGGTACAGAACTTCGGCTTCTTATATTTCAAACTGAATTGGGAGAGAGAGATTTTAACAGCCACAGTTTATATAGTACCTTCATACCACAAAACGGGCTTATCAAACGCCCAAGTAAAAATTCTCACACTGGAAAATTGACTTACTTCCCGGGCCCTTATACCACTGAGTCCTGTCTCAAAATGAAAAGACAGGAGAAGGACAGCCGTGGACGGCCAACTTCCCCTGTGCAGGCAAAGCCTGTCTCCCGTTACCTTGTAGCAAGTGGACATCACCTGCATATCAATGAATATATCGCAGGGATGCAGTATCTGAAACCCATATCAACTATAAAAAGGTGTTATTTTAATTAACGAGTGTGCCAACACATGAAGAACTTTGCAATTTTATTCTACAATTTTTTTAATTATTATCACAACCTAATTTTAAAGAAAAATTTTAAAAGACTAAGAACCAATACTAAAAAATAATGCAGTGCCAATTCTCTTCATGTCGCCCTTCAATAAAATAACTTGCTGAGTCTTTTCAGACAGAAAAGCAATATACTAGTAGTTGATTTAGAAAAGAGTAATTTCTGTAACTCGGTTTTCTACATTAGGGTCAAGTTTATAGCAGGGGAATGAAAGAGTGCCAAATCACACATTGTGTAATCAGAGTGCTACTTGGAATACAACAGGTACATTTTTACTTGTTATACTTTAAAAACTGTAAGATAAAATTCTACAGAAGTGAATTAAATATCCTAAACTGATCTGTGTATTCACGAAGTATACTTACTTAGTATGCTCACATAGCATAAGCTTAATATATGAAGCTCATTAAAGATTGATGGTTTCACTGATACATGATGAAAAACATATTTAAATCTCAGAAACATATGTTGACCACATGTGTGCATGCAAAGCTTTCAAAGTTACTTTAAAATGTGAAAATGAGTAAAGCTCCTGTTATCCCTGATAAATGTCAGATGTCATGCACTCATGCCCAATACGTACTATTTTTCACAAAGCAGAGTCCCCAGAAAAGGCCATTCTGAATCCACCAGTAGCATGTAATGGTTATACACAACAAATCCTATTCAAGGTTAGAAGTTCAGAGGTGTTCATTATCAGCTTCATAATAATGCAGGCTTTATATGTTAAATATTACAGATTCAAAAACATATTCTTAGTAAAACAGCTTTTGGAAACACAGAATCTTAAGAAAGTAATAGAGAGTCTGGCACATGAGAGACAGGGCCATTTATAATAAACCGGCTATTGGTACAGCAGTTCACTTTTACATCATTGAGCTGATATTTAGACCAATTATATTTCTTAATTAAGTTATAAAATTAAGTACTACAAGAGCTGTATTATTGCCAATCTGATCACTTCTATGTCTATATTGCCCAGTCCAATAAAACTGCCCTTTTAATGAATACTGACTATGAACTACTAAAACTTTTATCTCCATCTATTTTCACCAAGAGCAGAAAAATGGTGATTTCAGCAATTTGGATATTTGTTGTTTATGTCAAAGATGGATCTTTCAAATTTAACAGTTTTCTCTACATAGTTTGAAAGCTCTATCATCAAAGCAGCAAGTTTAACCTTCATTCAGTCTTCGACTTTAATAAAACACAACTATCAATAGGAACTTTCTGTTAAAAGCATCTCTTTTTTATGTGACCTCTGCTCAAAAAAAAAAAAAAAAAAAACTCTTTAAAGTGCTGTTTGATCAACATTAAATTCAAACTATTTTAGCTTTTAAAATTATTAATGCATTAATATTCTTCTATATACCATCACAGCATCAGGTACCTCAAATTTTAAATATAATATCACTAGTAATCAGCCTTCTTTCCATAGGAGATTTTTCAAAGTTTAAAACCCAAGAAGAAAAAAAAAAGGGAAGAGAAGGACTATGTGTGGTCTGATTACCTCAAGTAAAATAACTTGACTTTTCTACTTGTAACCACAGCACTTCATTAACTCTGAATAGCAGATTCATGAAAATTACAGCTTTCTTGGTAACTTTTTAAAATTACTATTGTAAGTTTGAGAACAAAAATTGATTTCTAAATATTCTCCTGTACGATGCCCGTAAGTATCTAACCAACATTTAACGGACAACAGAAAAGTGCAGATAGATCTAGGTGTGATTTTTTATTTTTTTTTTTTTTAAGAATAAATTCTTTTAGATACAAACTTAAACACATGAAAAATATACCATGCGCTCTGGCTGGTGTGGCTCAGTGGACTGAGCTCCGGACTGTGAACCAAAGAGTCAACGGTTTGATTCCCAGTCAGGGCACACGCCTGGGTTTCGGGCCAGGTCCCCAGTGGGGAGCACGTGAGAGGCAACCACACATTGATGTTTGTCTCCCTCTCTTTCTCCCTCCCTTCCCCTCTCTCTAAAAATAAATAAATAAAATATTTAAAAGAAAGAAAAATATATATACTATGCTGTAATTAACATTAAATAATTACAGGCTGACTACTATAACAAAGACTGAGTGAGGTTTTAGAAAAATTGAGGTAAGTTCAATTAACATATTATTTTTGAAGCCCAGGAATATTTGCGACAGCAAACCTTCTTAGGTCAGTGCTGTGAGAAAGGCAACAATATTTTTCCATAAAATTCCTTTATGGCATCACAGACCTCTTATTATTCCTCAATACAAATATTATATTCTTAAACAGCTTTACTGAGATATAATTCACTTACCATACACTTAAAATATGCAATTCAATAGCATTTAGTATATTCAGAGTTGTACAACTGTCAATTTACAACTGTTACAATCAATCTCATAACATTTTCATTATCCCAAAAAGAAACCCAGTACCCCTAGCAGTCTCTCCCCTAATCCTCCCAATTCTCTCCAACCTCCCACAATCGCTTCCCCATCCCTACACCTCAGGCAACCACTAATCTACCTTCTGTCTCTATGGACTTACCTGTTCCTGTCAGTTCACACAGATGGAATCATACAGTATCTAGGACTAAGCCTAACTCTTTCTAGTTCACCATGTTGCAGCACATATCGTTACCGCATTTCACTCCTGACTAGTACTTTATTGTATGGATGTACCACATTTTGTTTACCCATTCATCTGTTGACAGACATTTAGGCTGTTTCCATTTTTGGTCATTATGAATGTCACTATCAACATTTATGTACAAGTTTTTACATGACCACATACATTCTTAAATGAGAAATCAAGAGAGAAAAACGCGCGCACACAGATTCTGATGATATATGCAAAGAACCTCCCCAAGTCTGCTAGTAAACAGGAAAGATGTGCAATTTTACCTGTGATTAACAGCAAAAGGGCTCTGATGGAAAAAGTGGACAACATGCAAGAACAGATGGGTAATGTCAGCAGAAAGATAGAAAGTGAAGAAGTAAATGGGAATATTAGAAATAAAAAACATGAACAGAAATGAAGAATGCCTTTGACTGGCTCATCAGCTAACTAGACACAGCTGAGGAAAAACAGACCAGGAGCTTGAAGATATACAAACTTCCAGAACTGAAATACAACAAGAAAAAAGAGAAAGACAGAAATATCCAAGAACAGTGGAACAATTAAAAAAAGATACAATATATGCATGAGGGGAGTAACTCTTATATGAAATTCAAGAAAAGGCAAAATTGTAGTGACTTAAAACAGACTAGTGCCTGCCTGATTTTCTCCTATGTTTCCTTGTAGAAGTTTTATGGTTTTAGCTTTATATTTAAGTCTGTGATCCATTTTGATTTAGATTTTGTGGACAGTGTGAAGAAAGCACTGAGGATCAATTTATTAAGTATGCATATTTCATTCAGGGCTATTGGTGAAAAGACTGCTTTTCTCATTGCACTGCTTTGGTAACTCAAAATCAGGATCTCTTTCCGGTTTTTGCTCTGTTCTACTAATTTATGTATCAATCCTTACACCCACACACATTTCAAGTGGGTAGAAAACAGTAGGTAAGAAGCAGTGAAGGGATATTTGGACAAAAATGACCATGAAATTATGGGGTCTTGGATTAGGAAGCAAAGATTAATAACAGAAAGTGGTACAAATACAGGAGACATGAAAATAGAAAAACAGGTAAGTCCTGTTTACTAAATGTATCAAAGGGGAGTGGGATTCAATGACTCAGATATCAAGTCTAGAGAATGATGGCATTCTAACAAAAATTTAAATAGCTACATAAAGCCTTATTACTTTCTTGGCTATCAGACGTTTTTTATACTCATTTTTCTATTCTGATGCAATAATAAAATTTAGGAGAGGAGTCAGATGAAATGTTACATGCCAACACAAGCAATCTGGGAAAACTAGTCTTCACACAAGGTAAAAATAGGTTGGGCTGATTCAGATTTTAACTAATGCCATTAAAATATTCACACATAAAGACAAAATGGGCAAGAGGGTAGTGTCTCATATTAAACTGTAGCATACAGTTCCCCTCCTCCCAAAAAAAATGATAGTTTCTGTGTTAACATATGCATACACACATACACATTTACTCATTCCAATACTGTGCATTCATTCAACTAATATTATCATTAAAGAGAAAACCATGAAATATAAAAGAAGCTTACGATTAAATCATAAGTTAAAGAGGGCAGTATCTTCAGAGGGTGAAGGCAAAAAATTACAAAAGATTGAGTAAAAAAAAACCCCTGAATTACCTGGCTAACCAGTCAAATGATGTTCAAGTAGTTTATTTTTATCGGTCTCTGACTCCACTGTTCAGCAAGTATTTTGATCCTGAAGATTAAAAAAAAAAAAGGGTGTTGAATTTCATTGCCCTTTCTTAATATTAGTATTATTAGTCATACACAAATTAACTTTTCCCATTTATCCTACCCTAGACATATGAAACAGACAAACAAAAAAAGGCTAGCAAGTAAGAGGTCTCTACTAGAAATTTGAGCTTTTGCCTTATTTTGCCATATATTACTGCTGTGTTTAAAAACTCAGACACGGCATATACATTATGTTTTGTCACAGTTTGTAAAAATGGATCACACAAAGCGGGATAGAGGAAATCAGCTCCAAGTCCTGAAATGTGATCAAACCAGATGGATAATCTGAACTTGGGACATCCCCATCTGCCCAAAAGAAGTGTTTGACAAGTAACAATCAAAGACAATATTAGTATCCCTATGGGACAAGCTAATGTGTAAATATCCACAAGATAAATGAATGGACAGAGTAAGCAAGCAAGAAAAAAAATTAAAACAAACCTGGATTTCTCCCCCTCCTAGGAAAGGCAGCATTTAAGTCACCAAGAAGAAATAATTTTAAATGAAAACAGGGAAATGAGGGACAGTTCTTCAAATTAATCTGCAACAAAACACATGAGCATCTAAATGGCAGACTTGTGCACTGAAGGAAATGTAAGTGGCTCTGGTGCAACAAAGTAAGCCAATAAAAATATTCACCTTCACCTTATGAATTTCCAAATGTAACAATAAAGCAGCAATCTGACTATCACTAACTCTAGCAGCATCTATAGCAAGACAACAACTACAACTAAGTCCAAAGTTAACAGCATTCATGATGGGAACTGACAGGTCTGTTGGGAAGAGGTAGAAGAAAAAAAAAGAAGATATTCCTAAATTCAAGTAATGAGTATGTCACAGCCATGGCAAATCCCCAACCACCACGATATAGCTGTAGGATGTAAAGGGTTTTGTTGTACTTGTGAAACCCATATTAAACGTAAGAAAATTTGGGGTTGGGGGTGGAAAGCACATTATATGTGACAGACAAATGCAAAAGAGGAGAATCCAGGTAGTCTATCAATGCCATGCAATTAGTTATAAAAAGCTGACATATCTACTAACACATCTATTTACAGTCCCAGTATAATCTCTTGCTTATAATTGAGACATATGCCAAAAATAAGCTGGTTCTTGGAATACATCTTCCCATCCACAATAGCATAACTAGCTCTTAGCATAATGGATAAAGATCAGAGGCTTCGGAGTCCACGAGATCCAGACTCAACTCTTTCACTTACTTGCTAGGTACTCCGAGTCAACTTAAGACTTCTTAAAGACTAAGAGTTCTCATCTTAAAATGGGAATCACCTCAGAAGGCTCTTGTAAAGACTGAATGAAAATGGGGCTTCTGGCCAAGATGGAGGCATAGGTAGATACACTTTTGCCTCCTCACACAACCAAAAGAAGGACAACAAATCTAAAAACAAAAAATAAGCAGAACTGCCAGAAAATCCAACTGTATGGAAGTTCGACAACCATCAGGTTAATGAAGAAACATTCATTCACACAGGTAGGAGGGGCAGAGACTGGCAGCAGGGGCAGAGAGGACTCTAGGCAAGACTGCAGCTGGCGAAGTGGGAGGTCCCACATTTGCATACAGACAACCGGGAAGAACAACTGGGGAGCAAGACAGACTGCGCAACCCAGGGCTCCAGCGTGGGGAAATAAAAGCCTCAAAACCTCTGGTGGTAAAAACCTGTGGGGGTTGCGGTGGTGGAAGAAACTCCCAGCCTCACAGGAGTTCACTGGAGAGACCCACAGGGTCCTAGAACGTACACAAACCCACCCACCCAGAAATCAGCACTAGAAGGGCCCACTTTGTGGGTAGTGGGGGAAGTGCCTGAAAGCCAGCTGAGAGCCGAGTGAGCAGCACTGTTCCCTCTCCAACCCCTCTCCCCACACAAAGTGCCACGAAGGAGCAAAGTGGGTTGCCCCGCCCTGGTAGATACCTAAGGCTCCGCCCCTTACAACATACCAGCTGTGCCCGGACCAAAAAATATGGCCCTAATGAAAGAAGAGATCAAAGCTCCAGAAAAAATACAACTAATCAATGAAGAGATAGCAAACCTATCAGATGTAGAGTTCAAAATACTGGTAATCAGGATGCTCACAGAACGGTTCAGTATGGTCACAAAACGGAGGAAAACATGAAGGCAAAAGTGAAATAAAGGAAAATGTACAGGGAACCAACAGTGATGGGGAGGAAACCAAGACTCAAATCACTCATTTTAACTGAAAGTTTAAAAAAAAAAAAAATCACTGATTTGGACCAGAAGGAAGAAATAAATAATCATTCAACCAGAACAGAATGAAGAAACAAGAATTCAAAATAATGAGGAGAGGTGTAGGAACCTCCTTTACATCTTTAAAAGTTCCAACACCTGAATCATAGCGGTGCCAAAAGGAGAAGAGGAAGAGCAAGAACTTGAAAACTTACTGGAAAAAATAATGAAGGAGAACTTCCCCAGTCTGGCAAAGGAAATAGACTTCCAAGAAGCTCAAAGATCCCAAAGAAGTTGAACCCAAAGAGAGCCACACCACGACACTTCATAAATAAAATGCCAAATATTAAACATAAAGAATCTTAAAAGCAGCAAGAGAAAATAAGACAGTTACCTACAAAGGAATTCAAATAAGACTATCAGCTGATTGCTAAAAAGAAATCTTGCAGGCAAGAAGGGGCTGGAAAGAACTATTCCAAGTCATGAAAGGCAAGGACCTACATCCAAGATGATTCTATCCAGCAAAGCTATCATTTAGAATGCAAGGGCAGATAAAGTGCTTCCCAGATAAGGTCAAGTGAAAGGAGTTCATCCTCACCAAGCCCTTATATGAAATGTTAAAGGGACTTACTTAAGAAAACCATGATCAAAAATATGAACAGTAAAATGACAACAAACTCACAACTATCAACTACTGAACCTTAAAAAAAAAAAA
>PVKM010035594.1:0-15114 GCA_004027735.1 Carollia perspicillata | reverse complement strand
CTTTTTGACTGTTATGTGTAATACTGCTATGAACATTCACTTACAAGTTTTTGTGTGGACATGTGTTTTTAATTCTCATAGGTACGTACCTAGAAGTAGAATTGCTTAGTCCTAACTGAATAATTACCAGACTATCTCCCAAAGCAGTCACATCATTTTACATTCCCACAAGCAGTGAGGGAGGGTTCCAATTTCTCTGCATCCTCACCAATACTTTTTATTATGTGTCATGTTTTACTATAGACATCCTACTGTGTAGGAAGGGGTATTTCATTGATTTAAATTTCCCTAATGACTAATGATGTTCAGCATTTTTTATATGCTTTTTGGCCATTTCTATATTTTCTTTAGCAAAATCTCTATTCAAATCCTTTGCCCATCTTTAATTATATGTCATACTAACATTGAGTTCTAATAGTCCATTGTATATTCTAGGTATGAATCTTTTATTAGATATATGATTTGCAAAAATATTCTCCCATTTGGCCCTGGGTGGTGTGGCACAGTGAATTGAGTGCTGGCCTGTGAACCAAAGCATCACTTGTTCAATTCCCAATCAGGGCACATGCCTGGTTGCAGCCGGGTCCCTGGTGGGGAGCAAATGAGAGGCAACCACACAGGGATGTTTCTCTCCCTCTCTTTCTCCCTCCCTTCCCCTCTGTCTAAAAATAAATAAATAAAATCTTTAAAAATATATTCTCCCATTCTGTGTTGTTTTTTTGCTTTTGATGATGCCTTTTGAAACACAAAAGTTTTTAATTTTGAAGGACTCAATCAGACTACAGTACACAACATTTAGTGAGGCTGCCAATGAGCTAGAAGATTGCCATGTTTCTTTATGATAATTATTATTACATTAATATGAAAGAGAAGACTGGTGTGTCTGAGGAAGTTTGAACAATTTGCCAAATATTATAAGTAGTAAACTTGTTAAATGCAGAGGCAGGATTTGAATCCAGATCTGCTGGGCTTCAGATGCTACCATTGTGCTTTTCACCTACCATGATGGGAAAATTGATGCTGATTGATGGACGTTTACAGAGTTTAGACTTGTATATGGTGGAACCAGCACCAAACTCACAGCTGACCACAAGATCTGAGAACAGGAGTTACTGGGTGGCACGTTAGAAAGGAAGATGGACATGATCTGGGAGAAAGCAAGGACAGAATGGAACCCAGGAGGATGAGCTGGAACCTGTACTAATTTCTCACTGCTTCCAGCTTTTGACAGTTCAGGTGGCCTCACAAGAAGGTGGTAAATTCATCATGGAGCTAAATAAGCACCTAGCCGAGGAGTGTGAGAAACTGACAGGGGCTCCAGAGGGAACGTGGGGAGGTACGGGCACTGCCTTCCTGCAGACCAGGTGAGCCAACAGAGCCAACAGAGGGACAGCCTGCGTGGGCTGCATTGGTGCTCTGTTGCTCCTGCAGTGACTTCTTGAGCACAAAGGGAGAGATGGCTGCTGCTAAACACTGTTCCCCAACCCTGTGCAAAATGTCTTTTGTGGTCTGTGATAAACCAGAACAATGCAGGAAAGAGAATTTGGAAAATGTAGTTGTAGCATAGCTACACTGATGCCGTATAAATACAGTGCAGTAGTGGGAGGCAGGGACTAACTTCATGAAAGACCCCAAAGAATAGTTGACACTTCCTTCTGCGTTCAAGACATTTGCATGCTGTTAGTTTGCATGAAGTAAGTAGATGTATTTACATTTTAAACATGGTCTGTTAGAATTGTGACAATGTAAGTATTCAATTTAAATTAAATGCATTACAATCTAAGCTCCAGGTTGAAGATGACCTTTTTTTTAAAGATTTTATTTATTTATTTTTATGGGGTGGGGAGGAAGAGGGAGAGGGACAGAAACATCACTGTGTGGCTGCTTCTCACGTGCCCCCTACTGGGGACCTGGTCAGCAACCCAGGCATGCACCCCAACTGGGAATCAAACCAGCGACCCTTTGGTTCTCAGGCCGACGCTCAGTCCATTGAGCCACGCCAGGCAGGGCATTGAGATGACCTTTTTGATCAACCAGTTATTCAGACACATATAGCAATGGTGGGCTTTGCCTTTTCTCATAAGTGCTGTTTCAACTAACTTTATGATTCAGTAAAAGAAATAAACAAAAAAAAACCATCAATACATGACCATGTAGAATAATCATGTTATTATTGTTAATAACCATGTTATTATTGTTAATAACCATGTTATTAACCATGTTGTTACTGAGCATGTTAATACATGAGCATGTAAAACCTTCTGATAAAAATCTTACATGGCTAAAACTTATCATTTATATTGTTATGTAATAGCTGAGTTATTGCTCATCAGAGATCTTGATAGCTGGATAAGATTCTTTCTTTAGAAATATGTATGTATTGAAGGCTTTGCAAACTTGAAAAAACAGTTTTTACTTTTAATAACATCCATTTATTTATTTTTTCTTTGTTTATGCTTTTGGTGTCATATCTAAGAAAATGTTTCCAAATATAAGGTCACAAAGATTTATGCCTGTATTTTCTTCTAAGTGTTTTATAGTTTTAGATCTTACATTTTTTTCTTTCTTCCATTTTAAATTAATTTTTGTATATGATGAGTTAAGAGTTAAACTTAATTCTTTTGTATGTAGATATCCAGTTGTCACATTAATGTTTGTTTAAAAGACTATTTTTCCCCATTTAGTTTTCTTTATTTATTTATTAGAGAGAGGGGAAGGGAGGGGGAAAGAGAAGTAGAGAAACATCAATGTGCACGAGACATATCAATTGGTTGCCTCTTGCCACCCCAAACCAGCGCCCTGGCCCACAACCCAGGCATGTGCCCTCACTGGGAATCGAACCGGTGACCTTTCTATTTGCAGGTCAGCACTCATCCAACTGAACCACACCAGCCAGGGAGATGTTCCCTCTTTTTTCTTACTCAGTCTAGCTAAAGGTTTGTCAATTTTGCTGATCATCTCAAAAGTACATTTTGGTTTCATAGGTGTTCTCTATTGTTTTCTTATTTTGTTAATTTCCACTCTAATCTTCACATTTCCTTCCTTCTTCTTGCTTTAGTTTTATTTTTCTTTTTACCAGTGTCTTACGATGGAAGGTTGGTTATGGATTGCAGATCTTTCTTTTTTAAAGTAGGCATTTTCAATTTTAAATTTCTCTCTAAATTTAAAGGTATGATTTAAAGGGATTTTAGGTACTACTTAATAATCCCCACATATTTGTGCATTGCCCAAATTTCTCTCTATTATTGGTATCTAATTTCATTTTATTTTATTATAGTTGAAGAACATGCTTTGTATGTTTTCAACCTATTAAATGTTTTGAGATTTGGTTTATGGCCTAACACATAGTCTATCCTCGAGAATGTTCTAAGTACACTTGAGAAAAATATATATTGTGCAGTTGGTGGGTGAAATATTCTACAGATATCTGTTAGGTCTAGTTATTTTGTTGTTCAAATTCTTTTTCCTAGTTGATCTTCTGCCCAATTGTTCTTGCCATTATTAAAAGCAGGGTATTAAAGACTTCTACAATTTTACTGAATTGTGAATTTCTCCTTTTTGATTCTGTCACTTTTTACTTTATGCATTTTAGGGCTCAGTAACTCCCTGGCAGATTAACCCTTTATAAAATCATTATAAAATGTTCCTCTTTATATTTCACTTTAAAGTATAGTTTATCTGATATTAGTATGGCTTCTCCATCTTTATTATTGCTATTTTCATGCTAACTTTTTCTATCCTTTTACTTGCAGCCTTGGGCTTTGGAGTGACCCAAACTGGACCCTGACCACAGATGAGTGGATGAAGGGCTGCCTAATAGAGACATTCTGAGTCTAAAAATTATTCACCAACCAAATGAGATTCCCCATTCTTAGTGAGGTGAGAGAGAGAAGGGTGCCATGACAGTGGCTATGCGGGCTGTGAGAGACAGCAGAAGAGAAACCAGCCCCGACTCTAACGTCAGATTCTGAGCAGATTTCCAGTCCCAGAGCACCTGTATCCTTACAGCATACCCACACCATTCCCCCCTAAACTTTTCAGTTAGATCGTGTTTCTTACAAACAAAATACCAAACTATTCTAACTAACATAAAAGTTTATCTCAGGAGTAGAGTTGTAAGCAACAGAATCTCAGAGGCAGTATGAAATCTTCTATAATAACATAGTGGAGAAGAGGAAGAAATGATCTCTGTATCCCTGAATGGGAAATTAGAAGTGTACAGATTGATAAACAGTTAATAAAGACTTCTATTCAGATACTATGTCCATTGAAAGTAAAATTTTGGAGGACTTTATTGTCATTTCTTTAGAATACATTAGATCAACCATCAGAATTACTTTTAAAACCATAGATACCTGGGTTGTACCCCTACAGATTCTGATTTAATTGTTCTGGGGCAGGGCCACGGTATTAGGATTTTTCAGATCTCCACAGTTGATCTTAAATTACATTAAAGTTGGAGAATTGCTGTTTGAGAGACATTCTAAGGGGATAAGGAATGTAAAGACTGTGCACACAATGCGTTAGGGTGGTCGGTGATGTGAGCTGTGAAAGAATTCACAAAGAGAAGAAAGTACAGAGAATAGTTTTTACTCACTCTCCAAGCAAGGAGAGGGGCATGGTGTGGAGAGATATACCAGCATTGAGGGTTTGGAGCTTGGAGCTTTTATTGGATTATAATTGGATTTAAAAATGGTGGGGGGTTCTGTTGTGTGGCCCTTGGGCTATTGTCGCGTTGTAACACAAGGCTGCAATTTGTCCCAATGTTATCTTCTGCCTGTGGCTGTAAGGTGAGTTCTGTTCTTGCTTTCCAGTAATTTCCAGTCCTGGGGAAAAGCTCGGAGGAGTAAAATGACAGTTATGTTAAACAAGGTCACAAGCCTGCTCAGCAAATGGTGTCCCAAAAGCAAATGGCTCTGGCTTTACCCTCTCACAATGCAACAATGTACCAACCATGCATCAAAGAATGTGCACGTGAAACCTTTATGACCCTATTAACCAGTGTTGCCCCAGTAAATTTAATTTAAAAAAAAAGACTATAGCTAAATGGACATTTTTCACAGCATCAGGTGATTTGCCTCAAGAAGGAACATATTGGAGTCCCAGTGTATCTGGGTAGAATCGGTAACAATACTCAAGGCCACTTCTGTGGCCCTGCAACAAGAAACACCTTTCACTGTTAGCCAGTGGTTGGAAACCACTGAAAACTAGATTCACAAAGTGAATATTGATCATGTCTTCTTAATTTCTTTTTAAAAATATTTTATTTATTTATTTTTAGAGAGAGGGGAAGGGAAGGAGAAAGAGTGGGAAAGAAACATCAATCAATGTGTGGTTGCCTCTCATGTGTCCCCTACTGAGGACCTGGCCTGCAACCCAGGCACGTGACTGGACTGGGAGTCGAACTGGCGACCCTTTGCTTCACAGGCCCATGCTTAATCCACTGAGCTACACCAGCCAGGGCATGTCTTCTTAATTTCTCAACATACCAATGTTTGTTTATTTTTATGCATCATAACTAATACATGTAATATGTATTCTTTGCATCTTTTCAAATATGTTATAAAATTTTTCCGCTAAATATTTTGTAATTAAAAAGAACACTGTAAATTGCCAAATTACAGTACTTGCTAGTTCACAATTCTGCTGGTCTTGATTATCAAAGACTGAAATTCTGGCAATTGGAATAGCAGTATCTTGAGGAAGTGGAGCTCCCCAGTCCCCTAGGCTCCGGCAAATAATTTCTACTACATTCCTGATTGCCGAGCAAATATGATGAGCTACCTCATAATGAGGAACATCTGGTCACAGAAGTTTGAAAATACCACAACTCCACGGATGGTGTGCACAGTCTGAGCAAGGAAAGAGGAATTGCAGGCAAAATGACTTGCAGGAATTTTCTAGGGAGTTTTTGCAGAAGTGACTATGGGGACTTGAATACCAGGGCTTCAAAATCGAGGAGGATGAAATAAACAAAAGAGGGTAGGCTACTACTTACTTCCTCCCTCCCATCTCCCTCCCTTTACTTCTCTGTCTCTGTCCCCACCCCTCCTGTTTTCCTTCTTTTTTCTGCACAGTTTGGCCGATTATACCTCTCGGTTGAGCTGACCCTAAAGAACCTGATGGCTCTAGGCACATTGTAGATGAATAAATCCCAAAATTGAAGAAGAGAATGACAGTATGTTACCAATGACCTGCTAACCTCTGCCTCCCCCCACCCACACTTCTTCACAAAAATATACCACTGATGAAAGACTAGCAAAACCTTCTGTTGTGTGTGGAGAGGGGTTAGCAGAAGAGTTGTCCCAGCCAGAAAGAGTGAAGGAATGTGGTTAACCAAAATGGAATTACTGCTAACATTGGGAAAGGAGGGAACTAAGTGGTGTTAACGAGGCAGGTTTTAAAAGCAAGGTGGCAGGGGGTCCATCCAATCTCTGTTCTTTGCTGAGGCCAGGCTGACATTCTGCCAGTGGTCATTCCATTGTTGAAATACACAAATGCTTTCCTATCAGTTGGTAAATTACCACCTAGTGTCTCCTGATGTCCCCAACTCCCAACTACCTGCCTCCAGGCCACCAAACTTTCTTCTCATCTGGCAACTAGAGGGTTAACACCCAGCACAGCTGTTGGGTCTCCTGGAATCTGACTTAGTGTCTATTCTAATTGTCTGGTGACCATGTGGTAACCAGCTGCTAAATATTTTGAATATCACACCTAGCTGTGGCTACAATAAAGCAAAAACCAAATAGGTGTGATAGTTTGGGTTAGGCAAAAAATGTCCTAACACACTGAGTTGAGGTTTTAGCTTCTGCTTGAAGTGTTGGCAGGAACAGAACAGATGTGCAGGCCTGGGTTCCACTTGATTTGTACAGCAAAATAATTCCTTAGTTTAGCAGACAAAAGATGCCTGTTAAACAAACAAACCAACACACTACAGAGTCACAGACCCTCTGGCCATCACCATCCTCTAGTCAGAGACCCAGATCTCCCTCAAGAGAAGGATGGGAATCTCAGAGAAAGGCTGCTACAACACATTCAGTTCACCAGGTTGATTAGTACCAAAGATTGACAGGACTCAAAAAACAATTCAGGGTTACCTCAAGCTGAATTATGTGGGTACGTGATATATGATCAAACTATTTTTTTCTGTGTCTCTTTACCCACACAATCAGAATCTATCTGTCTTTAGCTGGTAGGTGTAGCAGTGTATCTTCTCAGAGACCTACTTCACTTTACCTAGGATGACCAGCTCTCAGGATTGTCTAAATTCTGCATCCCAGGAAACCTCTGGTCCTTGGCTAGCAGGGATGGTTGATCACATTAACTTACTGCTCCACAGACGTCACTCTGATCTACATTGATGATATCGTGCTGATGTGTCTTGGACGTTTGGAAGCAACAAGTTGATTACATTGCTGAGACAGCAATGTAATGGGGGTATGAGATAAAACCCACCAAATTAAACAAAACAAAACAAAACAAACATGCCTTGGCTGGTGTGGCTCAGTGGATTGAGCACCAGCCTGTGAATCAAAAGGTCACCAGTTCGATTCCCAGTCCAATCACATGCCTGGGTTGCGGGCCAGGTTCCCTGGTTGGGAGCATGCGAGTGGCAACCAGTCGACGCTTCTTTCCCTCCTTTCCCCTCTCTGTAAAAAGTAAATAAAATATATATATATTTTTTAAAAACCTGCCAAATCAGTGAAGTTCTTAGGTGATTGAAATAAAATATAATAGAATATCTCCTTCAAAATGAAGGGGGCAGGGGTGGGCTGCAGGGCAAGTTGCTATATTGTATACACTTGCAACTAACAAGGAGCTGTGGAAGCAGCAGGGGCCTCTATTTTAGCAGGGCTTTTTTCGCTGCAAAGAACAAGTTCTCTCAGGGAAGCTCAAATAAGGAATACAGGTAAGAAAAAGAGAGAGACCAGATATCCTAGATCTGAGGCTATGGTGCAGTCAAGCTTTGTGTAGACTGAAATGCAAGGAGATCTGGGGTCCGAGAAAATTCCAGGAATAGGAAATTTGAATTTTCTTCTATCCCAGATAGAAGTTTATGTGGCTGAGCCACCATTTACCATTCTCATTGACATTTCCTTCCATTTGATTCCACATTTCTCATCCAGAAAGCCCAAGAAACAGAATCTGACCACCTCTTCTTTTTTAAAATTTGTGTTCTATTTTCTTAAAAATTCGACACGTACATAATTTAAAGAGTTAAATACTTGAACAGCTCGTTAGAAAAAAATAATAGGAGACCCCTTTCAGTGCATCTCCATTTCCAACTAGCTCCTTAGGAGCAAACACTTGGAGTTCTTGTAGTTGATTATTTTGGTATTTATCTCCATATTTCCAAATAATATGGTTATATTTTGAATTCTTGATTTCTTTTCAGTGTTAGCACTATCTGTTGACCTACGCCGTAGATGATGAGCTCTAGCGCTCTTACCCCCCAGTCTCTCTCTGTCTCTCACACACACATGTGCTTCCCATGTCACCATCCTCTGAGCATATGCTTGTCATTTTAGTGAGAAAGATATTTAGGGTTCTATTTTTATAACTATGTAGATGCTATTCATAATTTAACCATGCGTTATAATGTCATAACATGATTACTTTTCATTCGTTTTCCCTGGAGTTAACAATTTTCTTGTCTTCTTGTTTGTCTAGTTTTCTAGGTATTTATTGCTAATCGAATCCCTGATGTATAAATGTCTTCTAATTATGCTTACATAGGGAACCGCCTGTTGCAGAAGCAAAAGTTTGTTGCTGTGCCTATAAAGTGAAGGTAAATTATGAGGTCTTCTATCAGTTTCATTTTCTTAAAGAAATCCCTCCTAGCACCTTCTCCCATCTGGACTGGCCACCACCTTGGCCTGCAGCTCAGCTGTCGTCTTGGAAACTTTCACCAGTGCCCTAGCGACTCCTGTTACCTTTTTGGTGTTTCATATTTTTATTCATGGATCTTAACTCTTCCTCTTTCCTGCCTTATTCCTTCAGTTTGGTATAGTAGTATACTTCATGGGTAGCTTCTGAAAAATAGCACTCAGAAAAGGTTCAAGACTGTGTAGCTGAGACTGCTACTTATTCCACCCATGTCTGTCTTCTGTTTTTCCACAGTAATAGAGTTTTTAGCTGGCCACAAGACCATCCAAAGCAAAGTTTATTTTTCTATATTTTCCAGCCTCCCTTGCAGCCAGGCATGGCCATGTGACCAAATTCTGATCAATGGGATGTAAGCACAAGTGTTACTTGGCAGCTTCTGTCAAACTCCCTGAAGACTTTGGTAGCAAATACCCCTTGTTCCCTCTTCATTGTCCCTTCCTCCACCCAGTGTCTGGTACTCAGATGCTGCTGTCTTGGACTCTGAGGATGAGAGCCACACCCTGGGCATGGCAGAGTGGGGGCTCGAATGAACCTGGGTTGCTGAAAGTTTCATGGAACAGAGCCTCTCTAGTGACCTGGATTTTTACGTGAGAGAGAAAGAAAATTGTAAGGGTTTTCTGTCACTTGCATCTGAACTTCGAATTAATAAAAATATCTCTACTCCAGAATAATTCATAATCGTATGTTGGCTGTGTATGGGATTACAGGTCAGAAATTATTTTTATACAGAATTTGTAATGCATTGTTCCTCTGTCTTTTAGCTTCCACACTTGCTATTATAAATTTTAATTTGGATAATTTGTTTTTACCCTTAGAAACTTTGACTATTGTGAGTAGTACTGCTATGAACATTTGTGTACAACTATTTATTTGAATACCCGTTTTCATTTGGGGGCAGGTATACACCTAGGAGTGGAGCTGCTGAGTCATTTCCTGATTCTATATTTACCTCCTTATACAACCTGAAGAGAAACCAGAATATGTATATATTTATCTTTTTGAGGAACTGCCAAACTGTTTTACACAGCAGCTGAACCATTTTACATTGCTATCGTAATGTACGAAGGTTCCAGTTTCTCCATATCCTTACTGACAATTGTCGGTTCTATTTTTCCTTTTTTTTGAAGCATTATAGCCATTCTAGTGGTTGTGAAGTGGTTTGATTTTCATTTCCTAATGACTAAATGATGTTGAGCATATCTCATGTGCTTATTGACCATTGGTATATCTTCTTTTTTATATCCAAAAATTTTTTCAAGACTTTATTTATTTATTTTTAGAGAAAGGGAGGGAGAGAAACATCGATGTGTGGTTGCCTCTCCCATGCCCCTAGCTGGGGACCCAGCCCACAGCCCAGGCATGTGCCCTGACTGGGAATCAAATCACTGATCCTTTGGTTCACAGGCTGGTGCTCAATCCGCTGAGCCACTCCAGCCAGGGCATTTGTATATCTTCTTTGGAGAAGTGCATATTCAAATGGGTGATTTGTCCTTTTGTTGTTGAGCCTAATGCCTTTTAAAACTGGCTTTCATTAATCTTCTCGTTTTTAGTCTCTACATTAACCCTACTTCCAGAGGTATCTGCTGTCACCAATTCCTAAAGGGTTCCCTTGAAGTCGTTCCACAGCTTGCTGGTATTCTGTTTGCTTGTGGGTTGTTGTGGGCTTTTTTCAGTCTTTTTTTTTTTCTTAAGATTTTATTTATTTATCTTTAGAGGGGAAGGGTTAGGGAGAGAAATATCAATGTATGGTTGCCTCTTGTGTGTCCCCTGCTGGGAACTGGCCTGCAACCCAGGCATGTGCCCTGACTGGGAATCAAACCACGATCCTTTGCTTTGCAGGCCCGTGCTCAATCCACTGAGATACACCAGCCAGGGCTTTTCAGTCTTTTCTCCATGGATTTCATTTTCAGTATTTTCTATTGGTATGTTTTTAATTTCATCATATTTTCTTCTTTAATGTCTAATCTGTTGTTGATCATATCCAATGTACTTTTCATATTAGAGATTTTATTTTTCATTTCTAGAACTTAGATCTGGCCCTTTTAATAGTCTCTTTATCACCCCTTATCATGCTCATGCTTTCCTCTACCATTTCCAACATATGAAATGCATTTTTAATGGCTTTTTTATGTCCTCGTCTACTAATTTTATCATCAAGATTATCTCTGGATCTGTTTCTATTGTTTGATTTTCTTGGCTCACCATGGGCTATGTTTTCATGCTTCTTTGCATCTCTGATATTTTTTATTGGATGCCAGGTTGTGAATTTTACATTTGAGTGCTGGATTTCTTTGTATTCTTTAAATATTTTCGACTTCTTTGTTGGGGTGCAGCTAAGCTATTTGGAAATAGTTTGGTGATCTTTTTCAAAGCTTACTTTTAAGTTTTGTCAGTGGGTATACCAAATCCGCCTTTAGTCTAGGGCTAATCTGACTATACTACTTGGACAATACCTTTTGGAGTACTCACTGTGCCTTGTGTATTATGAGGTTTCTCCACTCTGGTTTTAGGAATGTGAACTATTCCTAGACTCATACAATCTCCAGAAATTGATTCACTTGTTCCTTTCTGGTGGTTCATTACCCAGACTTGAGTAATTATGGATGATAAGTACTCAGCTGAAGACTTGAGAGGAACCATCTGAAGACTTTAGGAGCTCCTTCTCTGTCTCTGTACTGCTCTTCCTCTAATATTTTGCCCTGTAAACTTGAGCTTTATTGGCCTCCCTGAATTTTCAGTCCTGTCTTCCTTAACTCAGGGAACCCAGTGGGCTCTGTGTGGGTTCCCCTTGCTTGTACTGAAGACTGGGAACTCTCTCCAGACAGTAAGCTAGAGCAACGGTAGGGCTGACCTCATTCTTTTCCCTTTTCTTAGGGATCACTGTCTTGTGCTGCCTGTTGTTCAATGTCTGAAAACAGTTGTTTCATATACTTTCTCCATTTTTAAGTCATTTTAATGAGGGAGGGTGAGTGCAGTCCTTGTTATTCCATTGGGGCAGAACTGAAGTCTCCTTGCTTGTCTCTTCACATCACACAACATTAAAGGCCATAGGCGATGGTATGATTTGCCTATCTTAGGATCCTAGGTCTTCCCGCCCCCCAATCAGTTGTGACCAGGAACTTTAGTACAAAATTTTACTACTATAGTGGGTTGCCCACTCAGTGGGGGCTATAGGAACATGGGTTGATTTCCTTAGAAGAATCTATGGTAGACCCCATTGCCAACATCCATAGAGCAGACCTGATAGGAGTCCTTATTTGACTCATTTACTGGTTAGCCTAGACACACATCCATTTCAGTGAGGAGAAGGAGAAGAAAAGGAAGTTTTGAAAGTAGTCTAGGCTGCAGAGCAAGATGCCCTAAAGGCCTTACCAACCCAGTGGTGCTGGAGATGTGTAGTCCACACAACTTTGGCATGTTCTATGGAGAGTCACAGTGGGGGTCCCTGACGTTCTGAAGCAAGACCACATTTCAGCAGATAACTATTCTCCTTTCAGGAAACATCTCCTAGCATGCTTCTGAAATCTTGTGTAAATATTTAAGATTAAAAAGTTACCATGAAACCCAAACTAACCATTGTTTGATCCATCTTGCCTCAAAATTTGGCAACCCAGAAGCTTTCCATTATTAAGTAGACTCCAGATCTTAAGGCCTAAGTAAGTTACTTGAGTGCATTGTTTATGTCTTTATATACCTCTCCCTTCCTCTGTCACATATCCTTTCTTTTGCCCCATTGCTAATCATCCTCAACACGAGCCCATGGCTGCATAAGAGTATCCCCTATGATTAGTTAAACAAGGGTAAAAAAAGCCACACTAGCCAGCCGTGGCTGGTGTGGCTCAGTGGATTGAGTGCGGGCCTACCAACCAAAGAGTTGCTGGTCTGATTCCTGGCCTACAGCACATGCCTGGGTGGCAGGCCAGGTCCCCAGTAGGGGGTGTGCAATAGACAACCACACACTGACATTTCTCTCCCTCTCTTTCTTCCTCCCTTCCCCTCTCTTAAAATAAAATCTTTTTAAAAAATCTCTAGCCAGATTTACAGACTGTTCTGTATAATATGCTGATACCCCCCAGAAGTGAATTGGTTCATCATTATTATATTAAAAGCCCATGGCAAGTTTCATTTTGAAGATGGCAGCATAAAGGCAGCATTTCTCCTTTACTTACTTGCAACCATCCAAAAGCCAAAGGGAGAATAAGAAACCAGAATACAAATTCCAATTTCAGCAAAACAATGAACAAAGCTTCAAACCACAATTTAAATGGAAGGGCTGCCTAAAATAGTGGAATTCTAGCGAAGGTACATGTGAAAGGAAGGTTAGCAAGGTCACTGCTATTACAATCTCAAAAAGAGCCAGTACAATACATTTGTAAGGATGAGAAGCATACCATGAAGCACAAAAGCCACATCAGGATCTGTCTCAGGTGTTTGAGATGGTGGTATTTAAGTAGGCAGAGAGGCAGGCAAAGCTTCCTAGACCTAGTTTAGCTCTCTAAGGTGGGATAAATGACAATCAGACAGGCAGTCATTGCATGAGGAAGTGTCTCTCTGTGGGATAGCAAGGTAAAAGAAGGACTTTACATTACGGAAAACTCCACAAGTAAGAAGTTAGACGGCTTCAATAGTATACTCCATAAGGTGTTTCTGATATTATCAAACACACCTTAGTTTCCGGTAATCACAGAAACTTCACAAAACTTGACTATGTACTGGGCCTCAAAGAAAGCCTCATGAATTTTGGGAACAGAAAGAAATTTTATACACACACACACACACATCATTATCTGATTACTATGTAATACAACTAGATATTAACATTAAAACTAAGGGGAACTTCAGGCCAAGATGGAGGCATAGGTAGACACACTGTGCCTCCTCGCACAACCAAAATTAAGGACAACAAAAAATTTAGAAAGAAAAAAACAACCAGAACTGACAGAAATTTGAAATGTATGGAAGTCTCACAACCATTCATCGAGACCAGTAAGAGGGGCGGAGTCAGTGGCAAGTGGAGAGGGGTCACAGCAGGAAAAAGCCGAGGCTGGCAGACCCCGGGTGAGGGGTGGCAACCAACAGACCCAGTGATGAGCGCAAGGTGGCTGGCTGACCGGTGGTCCCACATTCACGTGCAGATAAACCAGGTGAAAATGCGCAGCAAGACAGACCATACAACCCAGGGCCCCAGAGCCAGGATATAAAGTATAAAAGTACCTATTGAAAATACCTGTGGGGGCTGAGGAGCCAGGAGAAACTCCCAGCCTCACAGGAGAGTTTGTTGGAGAGACCCACAGGGTCCTAGAATGTGCACAGCCCCACCCACCCAGGAACCAGCACCAGAAGGGCCCAATTTGCTTGTGGAAAGTGGCAGAAGGGACTGAAATCTAAGAGAGAATGGAACAAGTGACATTGTTCCCTCTCTGACCCTGCCCCCAGGTACAGCATCACAACCCAGACACGGGGGTTGCCCTGCCCTGGGGAACACCTGAGGCTTCACCCCTCACTACATAACAGGCACAACCAGACTGAAAAAAAATATGGCTCAAACAGAAGAGCAGATCAAAACCCCACAGCCAATACATCTAAGCGACCAAGAGATAGCCAACCTATCACATGCACAGTTCAAAGCACTGGTGATCAGGATGCTCACAGAACTGGTTGATTTTGGTCCCAAATTAGATGTAAAAATGAAGGCTATGCTAAATGAAATGAAGAAAAATGCACAGGGAACCAATAGTGATGGGAAGAAAACTGGGACTCAAATCAATGGAGTGGACCAGAAGGAAGAAAGAAACAACCAAACAGAAAAGAATCAAGAAACAAGAATTCAAAAAAAGTGAGAAGAGGCTTAGGAACCCCCAGGACATCTTTAAATGTTCCAACATCCGGATTATAGGGGAACCAGAAAGGGAAGAGGAAGAGCAACAAGTGGAAAACTTATTTGAACAAATAATAAAGGAGAACTTCCCCAATGTGGCAAAGGAAATAGACTTCCAAGAAGTCCAGGAAGCTCAGAGAGTCTCAAAGAAGGTGGACCCAAGGAGAATCACACCATTCAATGCACATCATTATTACATTACCCAAGATAAAAATGAAGGAGAGAATCCTAGAAGTAGCAAGAGATAAAGAGACAGTAACCTACAAAGGAGTTCCCATCAGACTGTCAGCTGACTTCTCAAAAGAAACCTTACAGGCAAGAAGTGGCTGGAGAGAAGTATTCCAGGTCAG
>PVKM010035593.1:0-15112 GCA_004027735.1 Carollia perspicillata | reverse complement strand
AATATTTGTCCCCCGAGGCATGTTCCGTGGAATAATAATCCACTAGATGCCCCCTGGAAAAAAGTTTCTAGGGTCCAATAGGTTTTCTTTCCTGTACTTGTGTTGTTGACACTACCGTAAATGTCCCCATTTTCCCCTCTTTGCCCCCCTCCTCCTGGCCTCCACTCCCCCTGCCCTCTGGCCATCACCACACTGTCCTGTGTCTGCAGGTTATACGAACACGTCCTTTCAGTACTTTCCTTTCAGAATGTCCCATGAATAATAGTTTATTGAAGACTCAGAAGTCTTGCAGTAAACAAAATTGTTTAACTTATTTAACCCAGGATTTTCAAAGCATAGGTGACGATCTAAAAAATTAATCGGTAAGCGCACTTTAGGAGATGTTTTCATGCACTTGTTTGGTGCACTTTGCTGTTTTCGGTATTTAGAAAAAATACTTCTAAGCACACAAAACAGAGAGTAACATTATAAGAATGCATGTATCTACCACAGAATTCCCACTTTGTCATTTTCACTTCAATTGCAGCCTCTTTCATATAATCGAAGGGATATGTAATGTCAAGTATGGTAAGTGCTATGAAGAAAATAAAGCAGAGTGACAAGGTGTGAGGAGGGAAGAGGTGCTCTTTAGACAGTAAGCTCCAGGTGTTGTCTGATGCAGAGACTTAAATAAAGGAGCGAGTGAGCCAGTTAAAGAGCAGTTTATGTGGTGGGAACAGTGAGCACAAAGGCCCAGAGACTCTGAGATGGGAATATATTTCGCAGATTTGAGTTAGTAAATAGGCCATCATGCTGGAGTGCCATGAGCAAGACAGAAAGCAATAGAATCTGAGGTCCGAAAAGCAGCCAGACCCCAGTAAGGACTCTGATGCATTCACCTCGAGGGTAAGGCTGTCTCTGTATAGGACTGAAGACCTTCCTGCCAACTTCTTCTTACCCACCATCAAGAGTGCCATCTTGGAAACAGAATGACACCCGGAATCTAAACGACTGCTCCCAGAAAGTGATGGGAGAACTTGCTCCTACAGGGGGGTGTCAGGGCACTCCATGGCATGGCACATGTCACTGGTCAACTTCCCCAGTCAGCTTGGGAATGGGAATTCTGAAAGGGCAGAGCCCTCTATGAGCAGCAGGGAAGAGCATGTTGTAGTCCTCGTTTCCACCTGTGTTTAGTGGCCGAAGTGTCCTTTAGCGACAGGAGGGATCCCATTCTGACTTTGCTCTGCCTACCTAGAGACGTATACCAGTGATTTCATTCTTTCTTGACACCATCTATATTTTGAGCAATGTTAGCAATCACATTTCTTCCCACTCAGTAGTGAGTGTTTCAGTTAACCCATCCATTTATTCACTTGAATTTTTAATTTTAAGCATGTTCCTAAGTTATATCTGAATTAGCTTCTCAGTAAAAGACTGCTAAGCTTCTCGGCAGTCGGGAGGATTAAATAGTGTCTACCACCAAGGTAGAATTGGTCAGTGAAACAGCCCTAATGGGCTCTACTGCTTCCACTCCCTCTCAGTGCATTGCTCTGAACCTTCGGGTGGAGGAAGTAAGGGCAGATAGTGGTTCAAATGGGATTATCCTCAGCTGAACTATGTCCCGTGCATTTTTATCCGGCATCCACACAAACAATGTGGTGAGTGCCGGGCTGACTTCTCTAACCTGGCTGGCTCGGGGAGCTGCTCCCTTCCCCCCTCCCTGGACTTTATACCTGATTCTCTCAAACAAGGATGCTCCATTCAGTTGACTTTTTCTGATATAGAAAAGTTGCATTCTTCAGGTTAGTTGCTAAAAATGTAGTCTTCTTTTCCTTGAGTTCCAGCACGCGTTCTGACTCCGAATATGGTCCTTCTAGTCCCTTGCCATGTACTCTGGAGACAATCCAGCCATAAAGCATCGTCACATATCCAGCCACCAAGACACCGTATTTACTCACATGAGATGTAGAAATATAATCATAGCTCTGTGAATTAGTGCGTACGTGCCTACTCATGTAAAAATGGAAAATCTTAGGCAAGAACTCCTCGTGATTTGCCCTTTAGAGAACAGGGTGCCACAAACATTTGAATGATGGAGACTGCTGTGTGAGTTTTGAACCACTTTGTCCTTCCTGTGTGCCCTTCCTCCCCCAACATGCTGGATGAAGTATATTTTGACTTTATAATTAAAGCTAATTATAAGTAATTTTGTTTTGAGGCAATGCCAGGTTGACCGCCATTCCCCCTCCCCCCGCTAGGCTCTGAGAACCACCTGCAGGAGCTCGGACGGTCCTCCCTCCTGCAGGTGTGAGAGGCTGTGCTCGGGCCGTGGAGGTACCATACGTGAAGGACTCCCGTGATTGAGACTTCTCATACAGCTTCCCCTCCTTCCCTTTCTCATCAGCTTTTTCTGACTCTAACTCCTCTCATTCAGCTTTGTGTTTAGCTTTCTCCCTACAAACAAGTTGTCTCCAGTGCAGTTGATGTTCCAGGAAGACTGCCAGGGTGTCAAGCCTTCAGTTCCATAAAAAGGAAAGATATTAACTAAAAATGTATACATGTGCACAGTCTCCCTTACCCATTCACATGCCTAGACACTAAGCTGTTCCCCGTCCCACAAATAGCCCCAAGAGACACAAAATTTCAGTGCCAATCACTGTTCCTCCTCTTCCTCTCTTGTTTACTCCCCCGCCTTCACTTCTTGGCACATACAGTCATTTCCAGCACAAAGCAAATCACACCAGTGTGCTGCCTATGCCCGAAGGCCACGTGGCTCCCTCTGCACTCTCTGTTCCTCCCCTTGCAGGCCTCGGTGATTAATTGGAGGCACCCAGAGGTTATAGTGTTGGGCAATCACTCCTAGTGACAGCGCACAGGGAGGCAGAGCAAGGTCCAAATATGGCTCTTTTCACCCACCCTTCCAAAAACCGAACATCTTGTACCAGAGGACATTTATAAGCTGAGCCCTGTGCCTAAGCCTGCTAACTGATAACAGCTCAGCGGTGCTGACTGCTTCGCCTTCCTTTTTTCTAGCTCCTCTACGAGTGACCTCTCCAACTATGACCATGCTTATCTGAGGCGGAGCCCTGACCAGTGCAGCTCCCAGGGGAGCATGGAGAGCCTGGAGCCCAGTGGGGGATACCCACCCTGCCACCTCCTTTCTCCCGCCAAGTCCACCAGCAGCATCGACCAGCTCAGCCACCTCCATAACAAGAGAGACTCGGCTTACAGCTCCTTCTCCACCAGTTCTAGCATCCTAGAGTATCCACCCCCTGGCCCATCAGGCCGGGAGCGTTCAGGCTCCATGGACACCGCTTCTGCTCGAGGTGGCCTCCCAGAAGGCATGAGGCAGGCGGACATTCGCTATGTCAAGACAGTCTATGATCCCCAGAGGGGGGTCTCAGCAGAGTATGAGGTGAACTCTTCCGCCCTGCTTCTCCAAGGGAGGGAGGCCCGGGCCTCAGCCGACGGTCAGGGCTATGATAAAGGGTATAATGTTCCTCGGGGCAAGGGAGTGCCACCCTCATCCTGGAGCCTGCAGTGCCCCAGTTCCTTGGAGACTGCCACTGACAACTTGCCTCCTAAAGTGGGCGCACCTCTGCCCCCCGCTCGGAGTGACAGTTATGCGGCCTTTCGGCACAGAGAGCGGCCCAGCTCTTGGTCTAGCCTTGATCAGAAACGGCTCTGCCGGCTTCAGGCGAACTCTTCCGGCTGCCTGAAGTCTCCCTTCGCAGAGGAACCACTGCACACTGTGCTGGAGAAGAGTCCAGAGAGCAGCCCCCCCATGAAACCCAAGCATAATTACACCCAGAAGGCCCAGCCTGGCCAACCTCTGCTGCCGACGGGCATCTACCCCGTACCTTCCTTGGAGCCACACTTTGCCCAGGTGCCCCAGCCCTCTGCAAGTAGTAACGGCACGCTTTACCCTGCACTGGCCAAGGAGAGTGGTTATGTGACTCCTCGGGAAGCCTGTGACAAGGCTGCCCTTGATGAGAATGGAAACCAAAACGGATCTAGCAGACCTGGGTTTGCCTTCTACCAAGCCCTAGAGCATGACTCTTTGTCCCCAGTGGAGAGAACACCTGAAATTCCAGCCAAATGTGTCCCCTACAGAGTCCATTTCCCTTCTGTGCCTGAACACGAGGAGGATACCCCCCAGAAGAAGCCCATCACACCTCTCCAAGGCAACAGCCCGTATCCTGATGAGAAAAAGAGCACCCACAGCAGCAAACCGTCTTCTAATTACCACAGCCCCCAATCCCCTCAGGCTCAGGCCTGGCAAGTGGGTGAAGACAAGAGACCTTCCAGGCCCCTGGAGCCTTGGGAGGAGGATTTCCAAGAAGACCACAATGCCAACCTCCGGTGGGGGCTGCAGAAAGAAGGCCTAAGCCAGAGCCCGTCAGGCTACTTTGGCAAGACCAAGTTGGCCTTCTCCTCTCTTCAGAACATTCCTGAGAGTCTGAGAAGGCAAAGCAGCCTGCAGCCAGGAGGGAGAATCCAGGAGGGCTACCCGGAAGGCTGCCCGACCTGTGTAGTCAACACCAAGACCGAGAACCCTGGGAGGAAAGCTGTTCCAGATCACAGGAGCCATCTGGACAGGCCGGTGTCCTATCCGAGGCCTGAGGGCAGAGTCAGTGCTCTGGGCTCTTTCCACCTTTCAGACCCAAGGTACGAGGAGCCACCCTCGCCACCCCACCAGCAGACATCCAGTCTGGGGCGGAGGAGGCTCAGCTCCAGCAGCACCTCAGCCCTGCAGGGCATTCAGTACGGGAAGCCCCACTGCTCGGTGCTGGAGAAGGTTTCCAAGATTGAGCAGAGAGAGCAAGGGCGCCAGAGACCCCCAAGTGTGGGCAGCTCCATTCATGGCTATAACTACAGGCCCAGCAAGATGGTCCCAGCTTCTAACCCTTCTAGGGATGACTTCGAGGAGACAAAAGCCAATATCCGTTTTCCCGAATCCACCGAACCCCTAGGCAATGGGGGACACCACTTCAAAAACGGGGAGACCAAGTTGGAAGAGGTTTCCTGGCAGCCTTGTGGTCAACAGCTGAAGAGGGGCGCCGAGGGCAGCCGAGGCTCCCCACTCGGAGGCGGTGAGCCCCCAAGCCGGGACACTCGCCTGCTCCGCAGCCAGAGCACCTTTCAGCTCTTCAGCGAGGCCGAGGAGGATGCCAAGTGGAGGGACAACAGGCCGAGCACCCCCGAATCGCCAGTGCTGGACGCCCCCTTCAGCCGCGCCTACCGGAACTACATCAAGGACGCACAGTCCCGCGTGCTGCGGGCCACCTCCTTCCGACGCCGAGACCTCGAGCCTGGGGCTGCCGGGGCCTCCAGGCCCTGGCGCCCACGACCAGCCTCGGCCCACATGGGACTGCGGAGCCCAGAGGCCTCAGCATCCTCCCCGCACACCC
This sequence comes from Carollia perspicillata, assembly GCA_004027735.1. Lineage (NCBI taxonomy): Eukaryota > Metazoa > Chordata > Mammalia > Chiroptera > Phyllostomidae > Carollia > Carollia perspicillata. The sequence goes on along the minus strand of PVKM010035593.1, from coordinate 9,722 downwards.
CACGGGAGCGACACAGCGTGACCCCTGCTGAGGGCGACCTGGCACGGCCTGCGCCCACTGTTGCCCGAAGGGGACCCCGCCGACGCCTGACCCCCGAGCAGAAGAAGCGCTCCTACTCAGAGCCTGAGAAGATGAACGAGGTGGGGGTTTCAGAAGAAGCTGAGCCGGAGCCCCTCGGTCCGCAGCGCAAGGGGCTGCGTTTCCCGGAGAGCACGGTGGCTGACCGGCGCCGCATCTTTGAGCGGGACGGCAAGGCCTGCTCCACGCTCAGCCTGTCCGGGCCTGAGCTGAAGCAGTTCCAGCAGAGCGCACTGGCCGACTACATCCAGCGCAAGACCGGCCAGCGGCCCGCCTCTGCCACAGGGGGCAGCCTCCAGGAGCCGGGGCCACCATGGGAGCGCACGCAGGGCACCTACCTCCAGCCAGGCCCCGCAGTGCCCGAAGGCCCTGGGCTCACCTCGGCCTCCAGCCTTTGCTCGCTTCGGGAGCCAAGCCTGCAGCCCCGCAGGGAGGTCCCCCTCCAGCCGCCCTCAGGAGGCAGTGGGTCCCGAGATCGCAGTAGCTCCTTCGCTGGCGGCCACCTCCTCGTGGAAAGGCGACGTGGGGACCAAGCCCCAAGGGAGCTGCTTTGTGGAGCTAACAGAGGTGGTCCAAAGAGCACCCAGAAGGTGGACAGGACCCCTGGGGAGCCCTCCTCGTGGAGGGCTGCGGCCGGGAGGGCCGGAAAGTCCATGTCTGCTGAGGACCTGCTGGAGCGCTCGGATTTCCTGGCGGTCCCTGTCCACGTGAGGTCACGGTCATCGCCCACCACACACAAGAAGCTCCAGGTAAGTGCTGCCGGCAGATCCTAGGCCTGTCCTTCGGGTCCTGGAAGCTGTGTTGCCACTCTCCTAACCCCTCTTCCCCATCTGGTTCCTTTTACATGCAAAAGAGTAGTGTTTGTTTTCCAGAGAATATTTCTTCCTCAGTGCCCCTATCTGATAGCCTTTAAGAGATAAAGATAAAGATAGATATTAATATAGTTCGTTGTATTGATGTCTTAAATAGATACATATAGCCTATATAGATATCTTTATATATGTCCTTAAGTGTGTATGTGGGTATATGTATGTGTGTGTGTATAACATACATATTATATGTAATTACTTCATTGTAGGAAGTCACTCACCTCTCAATGCAGGAGTGCATGGGTAGGAAAAGTTAGGGATAATTTTTGTTTGTTTGTCCTTTGCTTTTTTCTCTTTTTTTACTTGAAGGAATAGGGCTATCCTGGAGTTTTAAATGTTTCAGCTTTGCACCCTCTGTGTTTCTGTTGGACTTTTGCATGTGTAAAATAGAATTATTGACTTTGAAAGGACATCGAGCCCCAGGCCCTCAGCTAAGTGTGCATTACATTTGTGATCTCATTAACCCTCACAGCAACCCTGTGCAGCAGTGTGTGGTCCCCAGCAAGCACATGTCTCCCTGGCTCCCATCTGAACTCTTTCTGTGCACCGTCCTCCTGAGAAAGGAGAATCACGGACATTTAAATTCTCACATAAAAGCGTTTTCTAATAAAGATTCCAAACTATGCAAAGATGGTGAAGTGCTTTCCACTGGAAATTTCAGGCAGAGCTAGGATAGAGCCTCAGTGCTCTGACTCCAAGGAGTCTATTAACTTCCCTAATTCCTAGTCCGTCCTCATGTTCCACATTGGACTACAGACCAGTGGCATCCCTCACCGTTCCCTTCCCACCCAAGGAGACATTCGGATTCACATATACGTTAGCACAGGAGAGACTGCCCACTCATTACCCCTTCTCAAACTCTGCTTTTCCTGCCGGCGAAGTCAGTCATCCAGCCAACATCTGTAGAGCACTTTAGTATGAAAAGCACTGTATTGCAGGGGTAAAGGAAAGCAAGTCTCGTGTCCTTCTGGGGTTCACAACTGAGCAAGGAATGTGCTGTGGGAGGAAAGCGATGACTTCTAACTGAGGGGATCTCAGTTTCTTTTGAGGGAAGTGGGGTTTGACCTGGGCTGCAAAGAAGGGGCAGGACGTTGACAAAGGATTGGAGGTTGTGTGTGAGAGGCACTATTTGGAGGAAACAGCTTCAGACGAAGATTCAGTCGTTATTGCCTGAGAAGTCTGTTTGTAGCACTACTTCTGAAATACACATACACACAGCCTTCTGAGAGAAAATACTGTGCCCTCCCAGGTATTCCTGTTCAGGAATATTCAGAAATACTTTCTCCCCAGTATAAACTCAGGCACGCACAAAAATCTATAGAGGCAGTCCTCCATAAGACTACAGTAGCCTTTCCCCTCCCCCCCCTGGAATGAACAGAGATCATTTCCACTCCCTATCCACTAAAACATTTGTGTGTATTTATATTTTATTGATCTTAGAGAGAAGGGAGAGGAGGGGGAGGGGAGGAGAGAGAGAGACAGAGAGAGAGAGATTTGCTGTTCCACTTTGCTATGCATTCATTGGTTGTTTCTTGCATGTTCCTTGATGGGGGATCGAACCTGTAACCTTGACACTATCAGGACGACACTTTAACCAACTGAGTTACTGGGCCAGGACGCTAAAATACTTTTAAATCCCTACATATAATATGCAATTGCAGCTAGTTTGATGGGCTTCAGTTATTTACTGCATAGCATACATAACAAACATGTTCTTCCTTTTGCTCCCCATGTTCTAAAGAAAACAGAAATATTAAGGCAAAAAATGGATCCTCTTCTGTTTTATATCTCCCACTGCATGTCATTATTCTCCTAGGGACACAAATGTGATTTTGCCTTCCCTCCACAAAATATTTCTTAAACGTGGTAAACTGGGACATAGAGCTAGAATATAGATGGTGTAGATTCCTCCAAACCCAATCACATACTTTATATTATTTGAAAAACTTTTTAAAAAGGCAAGTCAATATAGAACATTATTTAGACGCCCTTGTCAATGAAGAGAGTACCATATTTAGATAGTATTTAATTTGGGGAATGTGACACCAGAGGAGGAAAAAATTTCAAAATAAAACACTTCCTGTGCTGCTCTGCTCCTAGAATTCTGAGAATAGGCTCCCATCCCCCGAATTGTAGCCAGCGCCCAGGCTGTGTTCCTGAGCCTCCCCCTCCCATCGCCATGCCCAGCAGCCCCGCCTGCCCCGGGACGGGAGCTGTTTTCTTCACACAGCCACCATCCACCTTATTTGTAGAGCTAGTAAAAGCAAAACACAAGTAATCTCACCAGAGAATTACTATGGTTATTTCAAAATATCATGTTCTTCTCTTTTCTTTGAAAAAAGTCCAGGAACTTTACCGTTACCCTAAAGCTTTGGTGCGGGCGTCAAATAAGAAATTTACTTATCTCAGCTTCAGAGGACTCCACGAAATTGAGCCGGTAGTGACCCTCTGCCTGAGTTAAGCCCAAAATTGGTGTCTATTTCTGGTGCTGGCTCAGTCCGGGACATCCTGAGCAAATGCTACTAGCTCCTACTAGCCAGATGCCAACAGAACAGGATTTTACAAGCTTTGGACAAGGATTCAGCTCCTTTGCAAAAGTTCTGAAGTGAAGACAGTTTTTGCCTCCAAAACAAAGTCAGCATGGAAATCAGCTCCTCTGTTTATGAACATTGATTGCTGGGCCTGAGACAGTGACTGCAGAAGGCTGTCACCACTTGTGACCTGAGGCCTACTCAGATACAGAGCAGGCCTGGGCCACTCCCCAGCCAGCTGTGGTCCCCTCTGAAACAGGCAGCCTCCCATTACCTGTCCTTTAACTTCTGTTCATTTCGGCGGTGTAATTGCAGAACAAATGGATATTAATGGTGGAGCCGAGGGGCACAGCACCTTCTTCCCTACTTCTTTTTTTTTCAGAGACTTTTTAAAGTAGCTGGTTTCTGCAGACAAATATTCAAACATTTCTGCCTTTGAGGTGGAAATTTGCACCTCTTCATTACATGGGCTACAAAAATAAACCTGTGAAGAAATAAGTTTCCCGGTGGAGGATTTTTTCCCCCAGATGCTGAGTCAGAAGCCCCTCTGGTTCTCACTATGTTTTCAGAGCCCTTTGTTTCTGATACAGAACACATCCACCTTGTGATGGTGAGAACACCACTAACACAACTCTAGGCACATAATTTGAGGATTGTAAGGAATTTAGCAGAGTGCCTGGCACAGAGTAAATTCCCAGTAAGGGGTAGCTAGCTGCAACTCCTAATAATATTCAGGTGTTTGTTTCTTCTTTGTGCCTACTACATGGGTTCTTGTCTTGCTTATTCGTACCTGTACCACTGATTGGGGGAAGAAAAGAAAAAGAGGGTAGAAAGCAATGAGCTCTTTGGAAGGATGAAATGGTTAAATAATTGCTGAAATTAAGTTTAGACATACTGTATGTATTTAATTTGTTTTCTACCTGTCTCCAAGTATCATAAATAATAGAGAATTAAATGGTTTATCATCAGTAGCAACATCGTCTTCATCAGGGATTTATTCATTATTCACATGGGCCAAATCTTATGACTTATACTGTCAAAAGCTGACCTAGGACCCTTTCAGGAAACCAAAATTACCCTCATTAAAAACAAAAAGGAACAAGTCATGACTACCCAGAAAAGGCCCAGAAATATTGATGTTACATGTGGTTGAAATGTTTTCCCCAGAGACAACATAGTTCAGCCTGCTTACACACCAGATTCCTATCTTCTGGAATTACAACTGAGAACATTTGAGTTTTGCTAAATTCCATACACTCTCCTGTCATCTCCCGTATTTCCCTCTTCCTCTTTCAAATGGCTGGCCCTTTGAATTAATTTTCATCATTACATTTCAAAGATAGCATTTGTTTTGAACCCTGGAGATAATTATCAGATTTCTCTTGCTTAGAAAATTCCCTTGTTCGGAGAGGCGCCTGGAGAGACAGACTGAGGTTGAAATCCCAGCTCTGCCACCAAGACGTTGGGGAGGCTGACCTCCTCGGGCCTGCTTCCCCACCCATGTGGTGGGTTTAATACCGCTGCCTGGGGCTTCGGGGGTGAACTGGGGCAACATGGAAGAGTGCCCCTGTGGTGCCTAGCGATGGACAGTAGGCTTCCCGTAACTGTTCTTGTTCCTGCCTCCACTCCCTTGGTAAGTGTGTTGGTAGTAATGCTGTGCCTTTACCTTGTGCTTTAGGATACGCTTTTGGGAGAAAACAGTGGCTTTGATCTTGTGAAGGACCCGTGTCACGTGGCTGGCCCTGGATCCAGGTATGTACGTGTGCGTCTGATGCCCTCTGCCTTAAGGATGCTGCTAGAGTTCCGTGTTTCTGTGCCTCTGTGCCAGAAATCGAAATGTGATGTATGACGATGTTCACTAGGCTCTGGGGGACAGTTTCATTTACAGGTGACTTTCTTTAGGAATGACACTTACTCACACTAGGTTTTGGATGTGTGCTGTCAAGGCAGTGTTTGACTTCTAGTAAGTTTAGCGTCGGAATAGTTCATGGGCACGCTCTTCTCAAGCTTACTGCTCTCACAGACGGGGCCTCTCTTGTGTAGCGGACCCTCCAGTTCTGTGCACAAAGGTTCAGGTCTGCTGAGTAGAGTGCTTGGAGGAGAATGAACATTTAGAACAGCTTCTCGTGGTGAAGCAAACCCGCAGGAAGCACCTGAAGTAAACAAATAAGCTTCAATAATTTCTAGGCACTTAGGGGTGGAAAATAATAAGTCATTTTTTAGATTAGCATCAAAACCACTTTGCCTAAATAGAAAAATATAATGGACAATTTTTTAGAATTTGCGTTTTTGAACTGTTCACTCGGAGCGGAGTAAGTAGAGAATTCCAAAGAGCGTTTTCCCTGATGCCGGCGTGTGGTTGTCGAGCAGCAGCACAGGGCCGTCTGCTGTCTTCTACTGATGCGTGAAAGCGCGTTCAAACCCTCCCTGCGACCTTCCACGTTTCAAAGCCAGCTCCCTTACTTTTCTTATATTTCATTCAATCATTGTTTCCTTCTTTGTCTTTATTCACCTTCTCAATAATTCAACCTAATACTGTCACTTAGGAGCAGCCCACGTGGTCAGGAAGTGAGCGTTAGGTTACCTGCTTCACTGCCAGGAGAGCGGCCCTGCACGGTCACGTGCTCTTGTGTCTGTAGCTGGGCTTAATGTGAAGAAAGGATTCAGGGGGAGGCTGAGGACTTTGGTTAGTTTGAGTGCATTAACTGAAAGCTAGAGACCAAGGGAAAAAAAAGTGTTGGTGAGGATGTAGACAAATTGGAAAATTTGTGCTCTGTTGGGATTGTAAAATGCTACAACTACTATGGAAAACAGGATGAAGATTCCTCAAAAAATTAAAAATAGATCTACCACATAACCCAGCAGAACCACTTCCAACTCTATCTCCAAAACTGAAAGCAGTGTTTTGAGGCACTATCTTCACGCCCGTGTGTGTATAGCAGCATTATTCACAATAGCAAAGAACTGGAAGCAACCAGCCCAAACGTCCATCAGTAGAAGAACAGCTAAACAAAATGTGGTCTGTGCATTAGTGGTATTATTCGGCCTTAAAAGAAAGGACATGCTGACACATGCTACGACGTGGATGAACATGGGAGATATGATGCTAGAAGACATACTCTACGATTCCACGTACATGCGGCATCCGCAGCAGGCAAACTCACAGAAACAGAAAGTAGAGTGGTGGTCGACAGGGCTGAGGGAGAGGGGAAAGGGGAGTTGTTGCCTGACACGTGCGGAGTTTCAGATTTACAAGATAAAGAAGTTCTGGAGCTCTGCTTCACGATGACGTGAATACACTTAACACTACTGAACCGAACACTGTAAAATGGTTAAAGTGGTGAATTTTGTGTTATGTGGGTTTTACCACATAAAAAGAATGCTATGAAGGAAAAAAAATGAGACCCCTTGCTCTCAAACACCATTCTTGAATATTCGGGTCCTGGATACGTATCGACAGATGCTTGCCTCTCACACTCTGTTATTAAAGAGACTCAATGAAAACCTTTTTTATCTTATTCTTTGTTCTTGAAAAAATACAAAACAATCACCAAGGAGAAGCATTCTCAACCAAGCTAAGCAAGCATTTAACTCAAATATCACCTTCAAACATAGGCATGTAATTTAAGTCTCGTTCCTGTAAACTAAGAAGATTAAACAAACTAAAAACATGTCAAGGTCTACTGGGCTGGATTTGAAAGGACAGGGCTATACTCTTTTATCGCATGCTTTAGTGATGTCTTCCCTAACGAGCCTCAAGATTTAGAGTAAGGGAGGAAGGTACCTGAATTAGTCATTAGAACATCAGATTCCAGTTTAGTCTGTGTCCTGTTAGGGTGCGAAGTTTAAAAATAGTTTAGATTGTACGGATTAAAGAGCAGTTGGGCAGAAGAGACCTTGTTCAACAGACATTTACTAAGAGAGTACTCTGTACCAGGGATGCCCAATGTCAAGATATGTGAGTGCAGAGCACCCCGAGTGAACTTCCTGCCTCTGGGCTTCTCGTATACCCATCTGGGAACCCTACCAGAAGTACAGAGTAGCCAGTCCTAGATAGTGAAAGTGTCCTGGTAAAAACAAAAAGTAAAAAACAAACAGAACCACCTCTAGATGAAGAGGATCTGTGATGGAAGAGGAGAGGTTGCATCTGAGAGAGAGAGAGTTGGGCCTTTTATTCAACAGTCTGCATTTATAATAAAGAAAAATAATGGTACAAGAAGGGCTAATTTGGTCTCTGCTGCCTTTTCCTTCAGTATGCCGCATTGTCCCTGCTGGCGGGCACTTAGACAATTTTGTGGCAGGCCTGTGCTGGGCCTCCTACTTGGGTCTGAGCCACTCTCCCCACAGACGTGGATCTGCAAAATGAAAAGTGCCATCTGCTGCCCCGGCTGGTGTAGCTCAGTGGATTGAGCACGGGCCTGTGAAGCAAAGGGTTGCCGGTTCGATTCCCAGTCAGGGCACAGGCCTGGGATGCAGGCCAGGTCCCCAAGTGGGGGCCACGTGAGAGGCAACCACGCATTGATGTTTCTCTCCCTCTTTCTCCCTCCCTTCCTCTCTCTAAAAAAATAAATAAAATCTTAAAAAAAAGTGCCATCTGCTCTCCAGATTCACGTGCATACTAGTCAGGAACTTAAAACGATGGTGGTTTGCTGGCGATATCTTTTCTCCTCATATCAAGTCTTGTGTGGCTGGCTGGCAGGCAGGCAATGCTGCAGACTCCTATTTTCTTTGTTTCGTTTTCCTCTTTTTTCCCTTTAGAACACAATAGCAACAGTACTGGAAATTGTTGAGGCTTTCCCTGGAGCCTAGGTAGGGGACATTCATTTAAATTACCTATTGGTTCATTATTGTCGATCTCTATCTCCAGAGGTAACTGCTTATTAGCTCCTTAAGTGAGACTCTCCCCCTCCTTTTTACATTCCGTTGTAAGAAATGATGACAGTAGGAGGCTAAGAGAAAGTTGTAAATGAAACCTTCAAATCAGCTGCCAGCACAGATGTTCTCCAAACAGACCCTGACTCCCCAGACCCCCCTCCCCCTCCCGCACCACCTTGGGTGTCGGGATTGCACTGGGAGAGAATGAGGCAGCATTCATTCTCTTTCCCCAGAGCCAGGCCTGGTTCCAAAGCCCTAAAGGAAGCTGAAGAAATGTACCTACTTGTTTCTTTCCTTTTATAACCTGAAGCCTGTTCTCAAAAGCCACCTTATATGGGTGGTGGGGGTGGGAGGTAGGGGCAGTGAGAGAAGGCTAATAAAAGCAAATGCCATGTGACATCTTCCTGTAGGAGGTTATGCCTGTCTGGTATTTTACGTACACTCGGTTCTTTGTATGAGCAGCTGGTGGGGGAGGGAGAGAGAGTGTAGCTTCTCTGGGGGGTCCTTCTCCCTATCAAATGCTTTTCCCATCTGTGCAATGAAGCTTGGGCTCAGCGGCTCTGTGTTTGCCCTTTCCATCGGAGCTATAATGCTTGTGCTTGCGTCCTGCTCCAGGTCACTCGGTTGCTCAGAAAGAGGTGGAGAAGAGATGCCCTTGCTCAAACACCACCCCAGCCCCCATCGGGGTGGTCCAGGCGGCAAAGCGGTCGGTGCCTCGGTTCCCAGTGAATGTCCTGGACTGCTGGACCATCCACGGCAGGCCAGCAGAGTGTCCTGCCCCAGGCCACTGCCCACAGGACTGCAAGGGCATCCCACAGATGCCAGGGCTGTCCCACTGACCCCAGTCAACTCAGCTTTGCCTTCCGCTGTCCCCTCCAGCTCCTGCACACAGGCTGCCGGCGATCAGCCCTACACCCCAGCCGTGACTCGCAGAAGTAATGGCCACAGCCTGGCCCAGCCTCCCGGTCCCAGAGGCCCGGAGCCCCACAGCCCAGAGCATGGGGTCGAAGACGGGATGAGGAAGCGGCCTCCCCCACCCCGGGTGAAGTGGGCCTGCACCGTCAGAGAGGACAGCCTCCCTGAGGAATCCCCCTCCCTCGAAGTTGCAAACCTGAAGCACTACAGAAACCAGCAGAATCCTCCAAGTTCAAGCAGCACTTCTGACCCAGACACGCCTCTTGGGGTCCCAAGCACTCCAGGGAGGATCTCCCTCCGAATATCTGAGTCAGCCCTGCAGGCCTCCCCACCGCCTCGGGAGGACTATGACGACGAAGTGTTTGTGAAGGACTTGCACCCCCATGCCACTTCCAGCTCCACATTTGAAGCTCTTCCTCCACCCCCACCCCCACCCCCTCCCCCGAGCCAGGAA